>CAUYON010080922.1:0-12404 GCA_963573935.1 Arctocebus calabarensis | reverse complement strand
GCCGGGTGTTGTGGCGGGCGCCTGTGGTCCCAGCTACTTGGGAGGCAGAGGCAGGAGACTCGCTTGAGCCCAGGAATTGGAGGTTGCTGTGAGCTGTGATGCCACAGCACTCTATCCAGGGTGACAGCTTGAGGCTCTGTCTCAAAAAACAAAATAAAAAAAAATAAATAAATATAATTAAATCGCCAACCCCCGTTGAGACCATTATATTTGTGATGACAACTACCTTCTATCTTAGCATATCCGCATTGCCTGCCAGACATAGAAGCTGGGAACATGTCTATTGGTGGCCATCCATCTCTTATTTTCTCTAAGTATGTGAATCCACCAAACGTTCACGGCTCTTTTGCCTCTTGATTATCCATTTTGATTGTACCTTCCCCACTTGTAGTAGTATCTCCAGCAGGCTAACCTAGAACGGAGAAGTGCTATATGAAATATAATAGGGATTAGACTTTCTTTGTTTTGGGGTTTCTTTTCATATATATATATATATTTTTTTTTTTTTTTTGGAAAAAGAGAGTCTCATTTTGTCACCTTTGGTAGAGTGCTGTGGCGTCACAGCCAACAGCAACCTCAGACTCTCGAGCTTAAGCAGTTCTCTTGCCTCAGCCTCCCAAGTAGCTGAGAGTAGAGGTGCTTGCCACAACGCCCAGCTATTTTTAGAGACAAGGTCTCAATCTAACTCAGGCTGGTCTAGAACCCGGGAGTTGAGGCAATCCACCCACCTCGGCCTCCCAGAGTGCTAGGATTACAAGCTTGAGCCACCATGCCCCACCTGGGATTAGGATGGACTATTTTGCTACTCAATTCATGTTCAATAACTAATTGACCTCATCATCCTTACTTCAAACCAGGCATGGTTTCTACCCTATATGCGTGAATTGGACTCTTTATTGCTTTTTGAGTCATACTCTATCACATACCATAATGTAATTATTGTAACTGCTCCATGGATGCTTGAAAACAATGTCTATTATATAACTGTTACATTCGGGGTTTAGTACCTATTCATGAAATCAAGATTGTTCATCATGTTCAACACACGTAAACTCTTACTAAGTTATTAGCTGTTTGATCTATCAATTGCTGAGAGATATGTTAAAATATCCCACTCTTGGCTTGGTGCCCGTAGCACAGTGGTTACAGCACTGGTCACATGCAGGGAGTCTGGCGGGTTCGAACCCATCCTGGGCCAGCTAAACAACAATGACAGCTGCAATAAAAAATTAGCCAGGCGTTGTGGCAGTAGTGGTTGTAGTACCAGCCTCTTGGGAGGCTGAAGCAAGAGAATCTCTTAAGCCCAAGAGTTTGAGGCTGCTGTGAGCTGTGATGCCACGCCACTCTACCAAGGGCGACATAGTGAGATTCTTTCTCCAAAAAAAAAAAAAAAAAAAAACACTTTTCATGGATTTGTTTATTTCTGCTTGCAATTTTTTTTTCAACTTTTACTTCATGTATTTTGAGGCTATGTTACCGCAAGGTGTCTGGGAGAAGACCCAATCTGGTATGGATGGCTCCTGAGGTCACTGTTTCACTCCATCCTGACCGTAAGACATACCCTATGAACATGATCACTATAAATGTCCTCTTTAACATCCTGATTTCACATTAAATAGCTATGAGATGATGCAATTTATCCCCTGTATACATCATGGATCTCACTTGTTGCAGAAAATGTCTTTATTACCCAGATATTTTCTGCAACAAATGATGCCTGACTGTGGCCCTATTTTTCCTCCTAACTTTTAATAACCCATTCCAAGGTTCTTCAGGTTTACTATTCCCATGTAGTCTGACAGGATCCAAGACCATGTGATCCATGTTGTTAGGGAGTATTTACATGGCTTAACCACCTGCAAATAGCAGCATTCATCTAACTGCCTTGCCACTGACAAATTCATATTCAATAACTTATTACCTTTCTCTGCCCTATCTCCTAGCAATTGTAAAATTCATCTTCTCCACACTTCTGGGACTTCTGGGCATCACAGATACCTCAGCACCTTAATCTGTACTGGTGATGCTTTCTGATTCCACCATAGCATGTTCACATTACCTGTCTGAGAAGGAAGCCGAAGAACAACTTGCTGGAGTCCTTCCAAAATATAGAGGGAACCATCCCACTGGATTCCCATGTTGTTTTCTTACCCCACACCAAAAGATCTTTCCTTGATATGCATCTTAAAATCCACCAAATCTCCACTTTTATATACTACCTTTGGTTATTGGCCAATCCCTTCTTCCCTTATTTTAATAGCCAACTAATTTGAGTCCATCTGAAACAATAAGTGTGTGTGTGAGGGCAAACACTTATTTTGATAACTGTCTGGGCTGGTTCCTTAGCGTGGCAATGAGAAAAGCTCTAGGACAGTTTTTTTTTTTTTTTCTTTCTGAGACAGAGTCTAGCTATGTCGCCCTGGGTAGAGTGCTGTGGCATCACAGCTCACAGCAACCTCCAGCTCTTGGGCTTAGGTGATTCTCTTGCCTCAGCCTCCCAAGTAACTGGGACTACAGGTGCCCGCCACAACGCCTGGCTATTTTTTTGTTGCAGTTTGGCTGGGGCCAGGTTTGAACCCACCACCCTTGATATATGGGACTGGTACCCTACTCATTGAGCCACAGACGCCATTCAGGTCGGTATTTAGTATTAGGCTAACCCCCCAGTACACTTAAATCTCTCTAAACATAAAATAATAATTTTAAAAATCCCTCAGTTTCCTTAAAAAATTATGATTCCTTAATCATATAATTAAATATATGATCCAGCAAGCTGACTTCTGGGTATATATGCAAAAGCAGAGTCTTGGACAATTATGTTCACAACTACATTATTCACAATAGCTAAAAGGTG
Organism: Arctocebus calabarensis; assembly: GCA_963573935.1. NCBI lineage: Eukaryota > Metazoa > Chordata > Mammalia > Primates > Lorisidae > Arctocebus > Arctocebus calabarensis. The sequence goes on along the minus strand of CAUYON010080922.1, from coordinate 9,550 downwards.
AAAGCAACCCAAGTATTTGTGGATGGATAAATGGATAAACAAGATGCAATATTTACATGCAATAGAATATTATTTGCCTTTAAAAAGGAAAGAAACCATGTCATATGGTACAACATGAATGAACCTCAAAGATTCTATAACAAGTAAAATTATCCATTCCCCCCAAAAGACAAATACTGTGTGATTACTCTTATATGCCAGTATCTAACATGGTTAAATTCATAGAAACAGAAAACAGAATGATGATTTCCAGGGGCTGAAAGGAGGGGGGAAAGGGGAATTGTTTTTTAGTAGTATTTTAGTTATGTTTTAATGTTTAGAGTTTCAGTTTTGCAAGATGAGAAGTTCTAGAGATCTGTTACACAACAATGCGAATATACTTAACACTACTGAAATGTACACTGGTAAATTTTTATTCTAACTGTTCTTTACCTCAATTTTTAAAAAGTTCCTAAACTTTATATGTCTTTCTAGCTGTAACTCTTTGGAATAACATTCTATGATAACCATCATCTTTTCTTTACCTTCTACTCCCTCTTCAACCTGCTGCCATCTGACTTCTGCCCTCACCATTCCTCTAAACTGTTCTTGCTAAGGTTGTCAATGACCCCTCAGTATTTTGGGGCTTAGTATATTCGAGGCTTTGTTCACCACTTCTTCCTGCAAGATCTTTTATCCTTTGGATTCAGTGATACTCTGCCTTGTTCTATCCTGATGGTACCAGAATTTTCCTGCCAGATCCTTGGTCTCAGCAATTGAAGAATGAATTCACAGACCTCAAGTAAGCAAAAGCAAGATAAGTTATTGAGAAGAAAGGAAAGAGGAAAGCCTCTGGTGCAGCAAAGGGAAGCCCAAGCAAGTTGTTGCAAGAACTCCTCTGTCTAGGGGCTTATATATTTTCCCATATGTTCCCTTTTCCTGATTGGCTCTTTCTATATATAAAATAAGGATTCTATATTGCACCAATCACTGTACTTGCTCCTGAGATATGTGATATAGGAATGCAGTTTCTAGTTGACCCCTCACCTATTTCCATAGTGTCATAAAGTTTATGGTGCAATGTTCCATTTCCCCCTTCGGGGGACTGTGGCATGCTGATTGCACAATTGTAAGGCTGTAGTTTTTCCTGTTGTCCCATCTTACTGGGGGCCCTTTTTCCAGTCCCTCATTCTTGCCTGCCTTACACAGGTTCCCCCACCTTCACTAATGTCTCACTGACAACTTTTTAGTCTTTTTTTATTTTTTGAGACAGCCTGAAGCTGTCACCCTGGGTAGAGTGACAGCAACCTCCAACTCCTAGACTGAAATGATTCTCCTGCCTCCACCTCCCAAGTAGCTAGCACTACAGGCGCCTGCTATTCTTTGGTTGCAGCCGTCATTTTTGTTTGGCAGGCCTGGGCTGGATTTGAACCCGCCAGCTCAAGTGTATGTGGCTGGCGCCTTAGCCACTTGAGCCACAGGTGCTGAGCATAGTGTTTTTTTTTTTTTAATACTGCCTTTTATTATTCATAAATGATTCTGCCCTTGACCTGCTGCTCTTTATGTTTTTACTATTCTTTGTTTTTACTGTTCCTTATAGTTTCCTTAGGAAAGCTCAACTAATTACCAGCTGCTAAATTTGTATCTCTGATCATATCTCCCTCTCCTGATCAATTTTGTCTAATCATGTCATGGCCTCTTCAAACTCAACTCCTCAAATTAAACTTATATCTCTCCTTTGTTTTCTAGCTCAGTGACATCCATCCCCAAATCCTATTCTAAAATCTGGGATTCACATGAGAATCCAAATTCTCTTTTATTCTCCACATCCAATTGGTGAAAATTTTCTGTCAATTCTAAGCTTTATTATTTCTCAAAATTTATCTCACTGTCACTGCCTCAGTTTCGATTTTCATCACTGCTTTCAAGCTGGCTTGTCTCCAATTTTGTCTTCCTCAAATTAATGTGCCATATTGTGTTAGAGTGATCAACTTGCAATTTAAGTGATTATGAAGCTGACCTACTTAATCTTCACTAGATTACTCTTGCAAATAGGGTGAACTAACTCTCAACTTTTCTTTTTACATGTGATTTTTTTTTAATTTGTGGTAGATTTTTTTAAATTTCAGATTAATATGAGAGTACAAACGATTGGATTACATTGTTTGCGTTTGTTAGGTGAAGTTCAAGTTGTAGTGGAGTCCTTCACGCAGGGGATGTGCCATATACTCTTACATTGTGCCCATTAGGTGAGAGCTTAGGAATCCCCCTTTTCCTCCTCCATCCCCCTATATTGAATTTGTAACTCTCAACGTCTTAAATTTTCAGTATCCAAAGGCCCTCTGCTCCCTGGAAGGATTATAGAGGACTGCATTCTTGCTCCAGTTAGTCTGTTTTTACAATTCTCAGCGAGGTGCCACAATGTTTAATTTATTAATGGCTTTGCATATGCTGTTTCCTCTGTCTGGAATGCCTTTATCTGCTTGGCTGAATTTTCTTCATGATTCAGCTTAGGTAACCCCCATTCATGCTCCCACAGCATATGCTGTAATCATCGATTTATCTGTTCTATTACTGTATCTAATTCTTCCAAGGCAAGGACTAAATCTTGCATCTCTGCACACCACCCCCTAGCGCCACACCTGTTTGTGATTACTCTCTAGTTGGAGGTACTGGGGGAGGAGGATGTACGCAGGCACAAATGGAGAATTTGAATTGGAACTTCCGCGAGGCACACATCCTAGTGAAGACACGAGAGTTGCACTATTTTAACTGAGGCTTTTCCCGTGATGATCACCACCGAAATCACTGACCAGTCCACCACCTCTGATCTCTCTAGCACCCCATACTGTGCAGCAGTAGGCCACATCTGCGCCTGCTTGGGGTGGGAGAGGAGGGGCGGCAACTTCCTTCAGGCAAGAGAGCAGGCGCAGCAACAGGAAGACTTTTTTTTTTGAGACACAGTCTCAAGCTGTGGCCCTGGGTAGAGGTGCTGTGACGTTACAGCTCACAGCAACTTAGAACTCTTGGGCTTAAGCGATTCTCTTGCCTCAGCCTCCCAAGTAGCTGAGACTACAGGCAGCATGATGAAAACTTTGATCTGGCTTGCTTTTCCAACAATTGCGTGAAGAGCGCGCGCGCGCGCGCACACACACACTACACCCACCCCCGGAAAAAAAAAAACTTCCGGGAAAGTGAAGCCACGCTTTCCGGACTGCAACAATGGAGGCTACCAGTGGAACTGATGAGCCGGTAAGACGCTGCTCTGGGGTCGGTTGAGTGTGGAAGTCGAGCCAGGTGGAACTTTGAATTCTTTTCCTCCCCTTTTTTTTTTCATCTTCCCAGGTTTCCGGGGAGCTGATGTCTGTGGCACATGCTCTTTCTCTGTCAGCAGAATCGTATGGCAACGATGTGAGTATGACTCACCCACAACTCACCTGCTCAGCTAGCCTGGGATTTGGGTCTGCCAATAAATTCTAACTTCCTGTTCTGATATCTTCTGCACACCACTGGCCGCGTTCTTCACAAACCCACTTTCATTCAATTCATTTGAATCTTTATTCACAAATGTAGGATTTATGCCAGTGGAAGTGGTTCCTCAACTTTGCTACACTTTAGAAATCACCTGGGAAGCTTTTAAATATCCCCATGTCTAGATTGCAGTTCATACCAACTAAATCACAATGGAGGATGAGAGATAAGAATTTTGGAAAGTATTTGAAGAAATTTAATGTATCAGTATTTTTAAAGGTTCCCAAATGATTGCTTTGTGCAGCAAAGCTATACTGGCTTATAGTATGTCTGGTTTAGACCATTAAAGAGAAAGCACATGATGTATTTTTAGAAACAGGACAAACGGATGTAAGGATAATGATAACATCCAAATAAGAGTGCTATCCATACTAAATGAGTGGGTCAGGCTATAAGATCCGAGGAATTTACCTGAAGAAGTGAAGCCTAAGGACCGAGGCAGTATTAGATGACTTAACTGAGGAAGTGGAGCTTTAACTGGATCCTCAAAGTGTAAATGCATAAAAGACATGGATTGAGAGATAGGAAAAGTACATGGTCAAAATATGGAGGCACAAATGCAAATGAATTTTTTGTGGAGTCAGTGAAATAGATCTGTCTTAGTCGGAGTGGGAGATTACCTTGTAAGAGGTGGTGAGTACTTGGTAAGACTTATTTATTACCTGAGCTGTTTCATGATGCTGATTTCATTTCTAGGTGTTACTGGATGAGGAATGGCCATCTGCTAAACATAAACGATGATTATGACATGCTATAATATTAAAAATGAAAAAATAGCTTTCTCTTCTGTTATCTTTGTTCTCCCAAAAACTTGGTGGTGTATATGGGTATATTATTTCAGCTTTATAATGATTTAACTAAGTCTTGAAAAGATGATTTATTTAGTCTCCCCCACTTTTACTAGCTGATGGTAAAAGATAGCCAGTGGGTCATTTTATTTATTATACTGTGTAAGTAGCTGTTTTGATAGTCACAAAGTCAAAAGAATTATTATATTGTCCAAATTCATAGTCATAGTTTTTGTCCTTTGACAGTTTGGTAACCTTCTGGAGCATTAACTAGACATCGACATACTTGCTTAATTTTTATACAGTAACAGGATTGAGAATTTTCTGACCTGGCATTTTTCACTCCTTTGCAGCCGGATATTGAGATGGCTTGGGCCATGAAAGCAATGCAACATGCTGAAGTCTATTACAAGGTGAATTATCAATTATCATTATTAAACAGAATTAAACATGGAATTGTAGTGTATGGTGCTCTGCTAATCACTCTCTTAGCAAGTTAAAGTTATATTTTGGAAATAGTTTTTATTACTAAACAATCTTATAGACAACAGAGGGGTGGAAGCAAACTTACTTTGGCAATGAGCAGTTCTGCTTCTATGTCTGGTGTTCTATTGCTAGCTGGCAAAAGGGTGCCTAGTCCATACATAGTGGGCACTTAATAAATATTTGAATGAACAAGCTACAGAGCATGGTAGCCAGGTATCCCTAGGGCCAAATGGCCAGTTGCCAAATTGGTTGCAGGGATTATAATATATTATGGCACTTTTAAACTATATCATGATTTCATCTAGGACCTAGGCTGGCATACTTCCTAATGAAATCTTCTGCCCTGAGAATCCATAAAAGTGTTCTGGCAAGGGTCAGGAGGGTAGAAGTACAATAAATAAGAGATTAGCATCGGTATGTTGTCTTACTATCTGGCAGCTGATTTCATCAGTCGACCCACAATTCCTGAAACTCACCAAAGTGGATGACCAGATCTATTCTGAATTCCGGGAAAATTTTGAGAAACTCAGGATTGATATATTGGACCCAGAAGAACTCAAATCAGAATCAGCTAAAGAGGTAAGAATTTTCTTTACTAAATATTACCTAGCATCTGACCAATAATTTTTTTTTGACCAAGTCTCACTTCATCCCCCTTGATAGAGTGCCATGGTATCACAGATCACAGCAACCTCCCACTCTTGGGCTTAAGTGATTCTCTTGTCTCACCTTCCTGAGTAGCTGGGACTATAGGCGCTTGCCACAACACCCAGCTGTTTGTTAGAGACAAGGTCTTCCTCTGGCTCAGGCTGGTCTAGAACCCATGAACTCAGGCAGATCTTGAACACATGAGCTCAAGCAATCTACTCGCCTCAGCCTCCCAAGTGCTAGGATTACAGGCCTGAGCCACCATGCCTAGCTTTCTGACCAGTAATTTTTTTTATTACTTTTTTAATTTTTTTATTAAATCACAGCTGTGTACATTAGTGTAATCAAGGGGTACAATGTGCTGGTTTCATATACAATCTGAAATGTTTTCATCAAACTGTTTAATATAGCCTTCATGGCATTTTCTTTCTTTTTTTTTTTTCCCAGTGGTAAGACAGAATTTATTTACAGAAAACACTAAAGCTCCTGGTAGAGAGAGAGAACTCAAGTGGGGAGAGAAAAGCTGTCTCCATTTCTCTCCCAGGCTTTCCCCATCTCCCCCTTTAGGCTTTTAGTCTCGGGGTATATATAGGTGTATGGGTTCCTTGGCCAGGAAATGAATGAACACAGTCCCTTCCACCAGGGGCAAGGTGAATGAATGTATCAATGAACGAACACAGTCCATTCATGGAATTGAGGCCTAGAAAATTCACAAGAAATTGGCCTAGGCATAGGAAATGGGGGTTCCACATTTAGTCCTAAGTGTAAAGTGAAGGAGACACCAAGGCACAGGTGTCTCCTCGGCAGTTATCCAGCCTTTTTGGCTATTGGAGCCTCTGGTGGGGGTTGGAGGTCCCCCTCCTTGCCTGCCATCCAGCCCGCTGGTTTCTTCAGCTGGCTGCCGCAGCACCAATACCGCCAAGGAGGAGGCGGCAGGTCCGCCAGGTCCGCTGAGCTGGCTAGGGTGCCAAATGTCCTGCATCAATTCTCTCTCTCCGAGTAGAAACTCTAACTGCTCTTAGGGAAAAAAGGCGAAGACTCGATCTAACTGCTTCCTTCTGAATCAGGCAATGATAGAAGGGGACAGTTAGGGTTTCTCTGGAGGGAGAGTGATACAGGGGTTCATGGACTGGAACCATCTTTATTGCATGTGTCTTGATGACATTTCTGGAAAACATAAATCTGATTAGTATAATCAGTAATAAGCAAAGGTAGAACAGCGTCAGGTCAGAAGCACTTATGCAGTGATGCTAAAAGAAAACCATATTAGGATTTTTCTTGCTTTTTTCCTAAATGATAACTTCAAACTTTCTTTTGGCTCACAAGTGTAGGTGGTCTGTGGTTGGCTGTCTTCACTGTCTGCCTCCGTAGAAGATGGAGGGTTCCAGGATTTTACTCGTGAATGATGTATGCAGGAATCGACTCCTATAACTTTAACAGCTGTAGAAGACAAGATAACAGGAAAGGGGACTTCCCAAGTTGGGGTTAGAGAAGGTGAATTAGAGGGGAGAGTTTTGATCATGACTAGATCTCCAGGAGGGAAAAGTTCCTGTTTTAGTTAGTATGTCCCTCCCCAAAAGGGGAGCAGGACTTTCAGGTATGATTAGGGAGGGATGAGAGAACAGCAAGTCATCCCAATTACAGCTTAAAGACTGGGAGAAAAATTTGGTAACTGGCTTTCCAGACACCCCCTGTATAGTTATGCATTTGGGAGATAAAAGACCAGGGTTAGAGAGGGAAGTACAGAAAAGGTTCCTTCAGGGTCCAAAAGAAATTTTATCTCCTGGTGCTCCACTGTAAGGCAAACCTGGGGCTCTTGAGGGGTAATGACACAAGCTGGAGCCATGAGGATTTGCCCCAGGCACCCTCAGTCCAGTTTGGGCTCCGATGGGGTCACTGTCCCAGGAGGCTTTCGCCTCTGGGGACAGGCCACCCTCCAGTGGTTACCCTTGCATTCTGGACAGGGGCCAGGTGGCTTGCCCAGCCAGTGGTGCTTCTGGGGGCAGTCTTTTCTGAAGTGGCCAGTCTGACCACATTGGAAGCACTTGTTTTTAGCTCCTCTAGTTTGACCAATAATTTTTTAACATTTGTTGTTTGTTTTAAGGAAATATGAAATAAAGAACCAGAGCTTTTTTCTTTATAGTTATAATGAACTAATTATAACTATAATGAAATGAAAGGAAATGAATGTTTACTTAAATAGGTAGGTTATCCAGAAGATTTGGGTGGGAACATGAGAAACAGGTTACAGGAAGATGTTTTGATTATCCGGATTTAAGTTTATATGATCATAGGCCATGGATAATTGGAAAAATTGTGGGGGGTTTTTTGTTGCTTACCTGATTGTCTTGTACTTTGACAGGGTACTTAACATAGTTAGGAAAAAGTTTTTCCTTAGGAGTAAATCCTTGGCCTATGAAGAATTTAAACTTTTAACTTTTTTTTATTGTCTTTGTTATTAAATCATAGCTGTGTACAATACTACAATCAAGGGGTACAATGTGCTGGTTTCATATACAATCTGAACTATTTTCATCAAACTGATTAACATAGCCTTCCTGACATTTTCTCAGTTATTATCTGAAGACATTTATATTCTGCATTTAGTAAGGTTCACCTGTACCCTTCTAAGATGCACCATAGGAGTGGCCCCACCAATTACCCTCCCTCCACCTCAACCTCACCCCGCCCCTCCCCTCCCTTGCCCCTTTCTTCATATTTTTGTGCTGTAGTTGGGTTATACCCTTCATATGAAAGCTATAAATTACCTTCATAGTAGGGCTGAGTACATTGGATATTTATTCTTCCATTCTTGAGATACTTTGCTAAGAAGAACATGTTCCAGCTCTATCCATGTAAACATGAAAGAGGTAAAGTCTCCATCTTTCTTTAAGGCTGCGTAATATTCCATGGTATACATGTACACAATTTATTAATCCATTCGTAGGTCAATGGGTATTTAGGTTTCTTCCATGACTTAGCAATTATGAATTGGGCTGCAATGAACATACTGGTACAGATGTCTTTGTTATAATGTGATTTTTGGACTTCTGGGTATATACCTCGTAAGGAGTTATAGGATTGAATCACAGGTTAATTTTTAGATCTCTAAGTATTCTCCAAACATCCTTCGAAAAGGAACGTATTAGTGTGCATTCCCACCAGCACTGTAGAAGTGTTCCCTTTACTCCACATCCACACCAACATCTCTGGTTTTGGGATTTTGTTATGTGGGCTAATCATACTGGAGTTAGGTAATATCTCCAAGTAGTTTTGATTTGCATTTCTGATGATTAAGGATGGTGAGCATTTTTTCATGTGTCTGTAGGCCGTGCGCCTGTCTTCTTTGAAGAAGTTTCTCTTCAAGTCCTTTCCCCATCCTGAGATGGGATCACTTGTTCTTTTCGTGCTAATATGTTTGAGTTCTCCGTGGATTCTGGTTATTAAACACTTGTTGGAGGCATAACCTGCAAATATTTTCTCCCATTCTGAGGGCCGTCTGCTTGTTAAACTTACTATGTTTTTGGCTGTACAGAAGCTTTTTAGTTTGATCAGGTCCCAGTAGTGTATCTTTGATACTGCTTCAATTGCCTGGAGAGTCCTCTTCATAAAATACTCACCCAGCCGATTCCTTCAAGAGTTTTCCCTGCACTTTCTTCTAGAATTTTTATAGTTTTATGTCTTAAGTTTAAGTCTGTAAATCCAGTGAGAGTCTATCTTAGTTAATGATGAGAGGTGTGGGTCCAGTTTCAGCCTTTTACAGGTCACAAGCCAGTTCACCCAGCACCATTTGTTAAATAGTCTTTTCCCCACTGAATGTTTTTAATTGGCTTGTCAAAGATCAAGTAACGGTAAGTAGCTGGATTCATCTCTTGCTTCTCTGTTCTGTTCCAAACATCTACCTCTATGTTTTTGTGCCAGTACCATGCTGTTTTGATCACTATCGATTTATAGTAGAATCTCAAGTCTGGTAGCATGATTCCTCCTGCTTTGTTTTTATTTCTGAGTAATGTCTTGGCTATTCGAGGTTTTTTCTGATTCCATATAAAACGAAGTATTATTTTTTCAAGATGTTTAAAATATGACAATGCAGCTTTAATAGGAATTGCATTAAAATT
>CAUYON010080919.1:0-16291 GCA_963573935.1 Arctocebus calabarensis | reverse complement strand
AGGCTCGGCGCTCATAGCACAGTGGTTACAGTACTAGCCATATGCATCAAGGCTGGAGGGTTTGAGCCCAGCCCAGACCAGCTAAACAACAAAGACAACTACAACAAAAAATAGCCAGGCATTGTGGTGGGTGCCTGTAGTCCCAGCTACTTGGGAGCCTGAGACAAAAGAATCGCTTAAGCCCAGGATTTAGAGGTTGCTGTGAGCTGTGATGCCACAGCACTCTTCCTAGGGCGACAGCTTGAGGCTCTGTCTCAAAAAAAAAATAGTAAAATAATAATTTAGAAATGGAATCAACCTTCAGGATGGCAGTCAGCTCACTCACTGATTCTTCCAGAGCAGCAGCCTGGAAGGACCCCCCTGGCTATGGAACATCAGAGTTTGTGATGCACAGTCCACCCAGAGGGGGCTTCCGATTTTATTAGGCCGTTGGAATTCAGCGTAGAAAACGGTCTGTTGAACAGTGGAGGTAGAATATGGAGGGGCCCTTGACTCTTCAAGTGGGATGGTGGCCTCTCCGAGCAGGAAGTGTTCTGACATGCTGACAGTGAGGAAACAGGCTGTGTTTTTGTTTATTTTCTCATAAAGTGCTGAGGAACAAATGAGGAGTTGCATTAAGGGACTCCAAGGGCAAGCTGTGAAGAGAGATTGGGGTTTATCAGCTTTTTAGCCTGGTTTCCTTTGGAAAGAATGCTTATGACATCACCAGGCCTGCATATCCACCCCTCGTCCTGGCGCCCCTTCTGCACCCCTCAATAATTTAGAATGCCTCAAACTGATGTCAGCCCTTTTTGGCAGACGGGGAGAAGATGGGAATTATGAGTTCCTTAATAGTAGAAGCAAATGGTTGGGAGATAAAGCCAATTTCTGTACACCCCCCCTTTTTTGTACTAATGCCTGACAGTTTTAAATATCTGGGCTCCTTTTAAAGAGATCCCTAGGAAATTAGTGGAGTGGGTAGTAAGAGGGATTCTGTTGGAAGGATTATTCACATCCCAGGATCTAAGCCCTGACACAAAAATGGAGAAAGTCAGAAATATGGGGAAAGCTTTGTCTGCAGCCATGAATAAATGCGTCCCGTGGAAGATAAACATTCTTAGGTAACATACCTAAGAAAAGTTTAAGCTTTGTGGAGCAATGCATGAAATAAAGACATAAATGATCAAATGAATTAAAGAAATTAAATGAGCCCAAGCTTAGTAATCATACAGCAGACATTATCACACATCCTCAGTTCAGTTACAGCAGCTTCAAAGTATATTCCTTTCTCTGTCTCCCTCTGTGCTGGAGCTGACATCACAGGAGTAAGGCAACGTCTGCTAAAATAACTCACTAAAAAACAAAGCTGACCACTGTGCTCCTGAGTCAGGGAGTTAAAATGCTTCACAGATGATAGCAATTTTAACCAAGGTGACCTAAAGTAATTCCGAGGAATAAAGAATAGCAATAAATAGTTCAGAATGGATTTGATCCAATATATAAGGCTTCCTCAGGCATTTAAAACAACTTTTATCTTTCTTACGATACATGAATATACGATGAAAATAGTTAGGGATTTTTGAAGATTGGCTTATACATTGGAAGGAGGTGAAATAACTGATGAGAAGCTCAAAGTGCTCAGAAAAAAGCCTAGCATCAACTTGTCCTTCCTGCATTTAATGACATTACATTTTAATGAGATGTGAGGAGCAAGTGTCTGACAGCTGACGCGGTTAGTTAGATGAAAAGGACTAACGTGGCCTAGTGAAGGCTTTAGCATGGAACTCCCTGCCGGTGACCAGTGCAGGTTGCTGGAGCCATTTGCAATATTGACAGAGAGCTGTTTATTTCTTCTTGGGGTGGGCAAGCTGCTGGGCCATTACCTTGGGGTAGTGAGGGCGTGTGAATTAAATTTGCAAATGTTCAAGTTACTATACTTCTCCGAGCCTCAGTTTCCCCATGTAAGGATGGGACTCTGAAGTTTGCTGGAGTTGAGTCCCAGCTTTGTGAGTGATTGTTTGTCACTCCTTGAACCAAGTATTCCGTTACCCTGTGCCTTAGTTTCCTCTAAAACTGAGACATAAACATCTAATACGTGCTTGGTACTATAATTAGCAAACATTGCCCTTAGTCAGAATGAATTTTTCTTCAGCATATACCTCGATTCAGTTTTTCTACCTAAAAAATACATAGGGTGATGAAACATCATTAAGACTTAAGAGTTCACCACTTCCTGGATGTAAGTTACAATTGAAGCAAAAAACTGAGTTTATTATTATGTGTCACTTTGAAATGCTCCCACAACATCAGCGGTCTAGACATCCTAGTAGTTTAATGTGACCTACCAAAAAAAATAATAACATGCATCACTTACAAAAGTACCATAGAGGAAGGCCTCAGATCAAAGATACTATTTCAATGTGAAGCATTATTATTTTTATTTTTGGTATTAGTCAGATTTTCCTACATAAAAAGAAAAAAAATATGATTTTAGCGAAAAAATGCCCCAGATTTATTTTGATATGAGCTAACTACAGAAATAAAGAAATAGGATCAATGTTATGAAAACTAAAATTACAAGACTATATTGTAAATATTGTGACTTTGTTTGGAAAACTTCAAGTTTAGCGTCTTTAATCTTTTTTCCAAATCAAACTGTTGAAAAACACTACAATGAATGATGCCACATGTTGTAAAACTCGAGCTGAAGGCACTGTGAGGGGATTGTTTTGGCCCATCTCTTGCTCTGCAAGTAGGGAAACTGAGGTCCGGAGAAAGATAGTGCCTTGTCCGCTGGGCGTTGTTGGAGTTCCCCTGGAGCCCATGAGGCCTGACGCCCGGCTCTGGTTCTCCAGTAAGCACGTCTTTCTGACCTTTGGGGAAGCTGAGTACTTGTAACAACATTCCTGCCCCCCCCATTCCTTTCCCCAACTCTGCTTTTATCTCCTACTTGATTGGGAGTCAGTCTGGGGCCCTCAGTTAGAAGCTTCTCTGAGCCTCAGCCACCTTGTCTGTGTAAAACTTTATTATTGCCCGGTTTGCAAGTGGTTATCAGATCTGAGTGAGTAACGTTTGGGAAGTACCATGCAGATGGTGAGCTCATAAACGCTGTCGTTAAAAACTACTGTGGTCTTTACAATCCATTTTTGAGAAAAATTGATCTCTTGGGACAGGAAATAGTTGTTTAAAAATAGGGTTTGGTGGGTCTGGACTCGGTACGAACATGCCAAGACCATCTGTCATTTAGAATTGAACACATAGTGCTTCTGGTTTATAGACTGGCTTGCTAAGTGATAGCTGAATCCAGGGCAGATGAGGAATAAGTTCTAAAAGTTCAGGTGGGTCAAACCACTTGTCCCCCACTCTGGGGACAGAAGGGACGCGTTTCTGACGATGGAGTGGTAGGAACGGTAATGGTAACATGGCCACAGGAGTCTTCTTTTACCGGGGGAAGGGAGTGTGTTCGACAGACATTTGCTAAACCCTTAGCTCTCCCAGCCGCCTCATGAGCTAAGTCTCCACTTTATTTACGAAATGCTGAGGCTTAGAGAGATTTAGTAACTTGCATAAGGTAAACTACAGACCTAATCCTGACTTTCTGATTCCAAAGCCCCGACTTTTAGCCACTATATGATGCCAGACTCTCAAGTTCACAAACTCACCCTGGAGCAGTGGCGACACACCTCATTGCCGAATATCACTACAGTTGCCTTCTAAGTCCCCCCGGAAGCTGGGCACCAACACCAGTGCCTGTCCACCCTTCAAAGAGCTTTTTCTAGGATGAGTTGGCGAGCTTAATTTTCAGAACTTGTACAACAACAGCTCTGATGGTCGTTCCATAGAAATAGTTCCAAACATGCTTTGAAGAGTGGATTGGGTCCTGGCATCAGTGCATGGCTTCCCAGCGGCCGTGATATTCAGCAATGGGGTATGGAGCATGGTTTCTAGGATGAGTTCACAGACTTAACTGTCTGACTTTGTACAATGCAAGGTCTTACTCCCAGATTGTCAATAGTCAGATTCCTCGGGTGGCTACTCAGTTTCTCTGCGTTGGTAGGGGCTCGGCAGCCCCGCGGAACCTGCTGCTCTCCTGAGCTGCTCCTGTCTGGGCTCCCACACCAGGGCACGGGCTCCACAGCTGCAGAACCCGTGTCCTACGCTGCAGTAACAGATCACCCTAAATGGGGGCTTAAAATGAGAGAAATTTGTTCTCTGACAGTTCTGGAGGCCAGAAGCCTGACATGGGGGCATTGGCAGGGCCAGGCTCCGCTGAAGGCTCTAGGGAGAATCCTCTTTCTTTCTGCTGAACTTTCCCTGAGTGAGAATTCACTCCAGAAAGGACTGATGTTAGCCTTCTCCAGGGCTTTGGGACAAAGCATGAGGTATCTTTCACTTCAGAACTCTATTATTTCTATGATCAGGGATTTCCGGCTGCAGATTGCAAGGGTTCATAGTCTGGAATCCATTTCACGAGCCTTTGGAAATGTTAATGGTCGTCAGAGGAAACAACGCAAAGGCTGCACCCCGAGACTTCCCCACCAGGAGCCCTCCCAGGAGCTCACCTCCGAATCCTCCAGCCTCAGGCCTCCCCTCCATAGAGACCCAGACCCTGGCAAGTGGAGCCATTGTCAGGAAACCATTTATCTGTTTTATCACTGGTGGGAGTGAAGAGTGACAAAACAATGTTATCACAGGCTGCGTGCACAGTGGGGACAGGCGTCAAGGAGAACCCAGCCAGTCTACATTTGTTTACCACAACTGCCAATGAGATTTGTGTCTATGCAAAAGTGTACAAAGATGCATCATACATGCGTCACCGCTTTGGTTTAATTGGGAAGAAAAATCACACATTCTCAAGCTGACTTTTTGAAGATCCTTTCATGTTTAAAGAAAATTGTTTGTTTGCCAGTGATGGCTTTGTTTCTGGGCTCCTGTCCTGCTGGTCTGTTTAACATCTCTGATAGACGCCAGGCTAATTCCTGCCTCAGGGCCTTTATATCTGCTTCTCCCTCTGCATCAAGATTTCCTTCCCCAATCTTCTGGAGACCAGCGCCTTCTTGTCACTTGCATCTACCCTCTTAGAGAGATCTTCCCTGGCCATCCCACAATCTGTCCACATCACCTTGTTTTATCTTCATTATAACACAATCCTAACCTGATTTTTAATTATTATTTTTGTCTTATTGTTTATATATTTGTCCTTTACACCTTGTATCAACCATATAAGCCCCATGAGATCTGAGTTCTCATTTTATTCATGGCCCTATCCGCAGTACCTAGAGCAGTGCCTGGCACATAGTAGGTACTCACCTAGTATGCATGGAATGAAAGAACCCACAATGGAGTGAATAGGAGAATTTTACCCTTCCTTCGGTTCACTCTTACTTCCTGGGGCAGGACTTTCCTTACCTACCAGACTAGGTTATAGAGCTCTGTTCAAAGCACCATATACTTCGCAGTCACAATCCACATTTATCTGTGCGGCTCTTTGAGTAATGTGTTTCCACACCAGATTGAAAGCTTCAGCATGGTAGGAAGCATTCACCAAGGCATTCCTAACCCCCAACACAGGCCTTCAGCAACTATTTATAGAAGGAGGAATAAAGCCAGGTGTGTCATTGACAGAAAACTTGTGCCATCAACACTGTTAGTAGCTGGCAGGTTCCAGCCATAGGCTCAGCTTCAGGTGTGGAATTTCTGATCCTGGGGTGGCAAAGGGTGAGGAATCGGCATAAGTGGGTGAGACAGGAAAGCAGATATCGGGAAAAGACTAATGCTGAATTTCAGGACTTGGTTACATGAGGGGCTACATTCTGGGAATAAGATCAAGATTCAGTAATTGGTCTACAGCAAGTTTTATCTGATGCCGAATGAATGAGTCTAACCCACTGCAGCTCAGTGTTCTCTTCCCTGTGCACTTGGTCAAAGCCCTGTCAGCAGCTTCATCCAGGAATCCACGGCACGGGGCTTCCTCCAGGTTCCACCTGCCATTCTTTATTCTGAACCCTATTGTTTTGGTCTGGTTTCCCTGGTTCCTTCCTGTCTCCCTGAATCTGGATTTTCCCTCTTTGCTTATTCCCTCTGGGTTGATAACTGAGTTCCCAGGCCTGCCTCACTCCATCTCGGACCTTCAGCAACACACTCTGTGGCCCTTGTCTGGTCCTTCCCCAGTCTTTCCCAGGGCCAGGCACAGGCCCTGGAGATTCCAGCTGGACTGGGAGCAGCCTGTGTCCAGTGGCCTGGCCTCTGTTTGTTTGGGAGGACGGACTAGACCCTGAGTGCTCTTGAGTGGAGTTCCTGGCATCTCTTTAATCTAAGGTTGGGATTAAATCTAGGATGGACCTGGGAATACAGGAGAACGAGATGCACGTGACCTCCTGTGCTCATGACAGGCGTCATTAACTGATCACTGCTCCTTTCTCACCAAATCTAGCATGGCAGTTTTCAACACACAGCTCCAAGTGATCAGTGACCAGTGTGGGCCAGGGCCTGTGACAAATCAGTGTGAGTGTGTGTATGGAGCACAGGGAAAAAAATCTCAAAAGGCCCTATTTATGGAGAGAGACGAGGTTGACGGAGGGTGGAACCAGATTTGGAATGACAGATGTTTTACATGAATATGTTTGGCAAGCTTAGTTTCTAAGTATTAAGTGTGAGCTTTAAAATATCAAAGTACTTATGAAAAATAATGAATAAGGAAGAACTTACTTAAAGTGAGCCTTGAGGATAAATGGGAGACATGTGTTGCTAATTATCTGGTTATTCCTATAGATAGCCACTGTTTAATCTTCAGCCAGAACAAAAATGAGGTGTTTATGAGCTGATCTATTAACGTTTTAAGTGTGCTGCTTCATTTACAATGAGTGAAATCTTGAAAGTCTGGAGAGTCGATTGTTGGCTAGAGTCACATAGAGTAGGGAATACTCCAGGTGCAGCAGAAACATGGGAAGTAGAGATGAGTTGGGGCTTGAGCCTGGAACGTCACCAGGTAGCAGTGACTCTGGGTCCACAGTGAGAACAGCCCCCATCACAAAGTCCCAAAGCTGCAGGTGCTGGCGTGGATGTGAACAGAGGGTAACACTTCTGTATTGCTTGTGGGACTGCAAACTAATACAGCCTCTTTGAAATAAAATATGGAGACTCCTCAAAGAACTAAAAGTAGACCTTCCATTTGATCCCACAATCTCATTACTAGGAATCATTTAACTACAAGGACATTTGGACTAGAATGTTTATCGCAGCTCAATTCACAATTACCAAGATGTGGAATCCACCCAAGTGTCCATCATCAACTCATGAATGGATGGATTAACTGGCATATGTATGCCATGGAATACTATTTAGCCATTAAAAAAGATGAACACTTTTCATCTTTTGTATTAACCTGAATAGAGTTGGAGAACATTCTACTTAGTAAAGTATCACGAGAAAGGACAAGCAAGTATCTGATGTACTCAATACTAATATGAAACCAGTGAGGAACAAGCCCACATAAATTCAATTAAATTCAAGTGAGGGAGGGAGAGAGAAGGGAGGAGGGCAGGAAAGGAAGGTGAGGGCACAGCTATCACTTGTACCTGTGCACCTGTAAATATCAAACACAAACAATGTAGCCTAATTGTCTGTACCCTCATATTAATCTAAAATTAAATAATTTAATTAATTTAAATTAATCTAAAATTAAGAAAAGATTCTGGGTCCACCATGTGCACTATTTGTGTCTGCCTCACATCATTGGCTGAAGGAGCAGATTTCTAATTCTCTGCTCATCTGTAATATGCCTGAGATCTGAATTCATATGGAAGAATATACACGTAAGTACCTGGAGTAAGATTGATGGGGTGTAAAAGTACATTAGCCTGGTGACACATCACTTACTGAGATTAAATATAGTGTAAGAATGCAACCTGGCTTTTTAGATTGTTTCCTTTTTAAAATTGGTTTGTTTTTATTTGTTTATATTCATGGGCTACAAGTTCATTTGAACTACATTGATACACTGGGCTGTGGTGAAGTCGAGGACCTCACGCGCCCATCACTGGAGCAGCATAGCTTGTACGTGCCCTATGTACAAGCAACTTCGTCATCTGTCTGTTGTTCTACACCCTGTTGCCATGAGTGCACATTACTCAGCTTCTATGCGTGCACATTATTTAATTCTCATGGAATTGTCTTTCTATGTCTGAATTGTTTCACTTAAGATAATGGTCTCCACTTCCATCCATGTTGCTACCAAAAAGGTGATTTCATTCTTTTTATGGCTGAATGGTATTCCATTGTGTATATTTTCCACATTTTCTTCTTTCAAGCCTCTGTTAATGGACACGTAGATTGATTCCGTATCTTTGCTATGTGAGTAGTGTCTGGATAAACAGGTGAGTGCAGGTATCTATATATTGATTTCTTTTCCTTTGGGTAGATACGGGGTAGTGGGATTGCTGGATTGTATGGTAGGCTTATTTTTAGTTTTTTGAGAAATCTGCATACTGTTTTCTATAGAGGTTGTACTAATTTACATTCCCACCAAGTGTATAAGCATTCCTTTTCCTTTACATATTTGTCAACCCTGTTATTTTTTGTCTTTTTAATGATAGCCATTGTGATTGGTATAAGATGATATGTCACTATGATTTTAATTTGGATTTCTCCAATGATTTGTGATGTTGAACATTTTTTTCATATTCTTGTTGGCCATTTGTTTATCTTGTTTTGGGAAACATCTTTTCATGTCTTTAGCCTACTTTTTAACAGTTTTTATTGTTGTGTTGAGTTGTTTGAGTTTCTTGTAAATTCTGGATATTAATTCCCTGTTGGAAAATAGTTTGAAAATATTTTCTCCCATTCTGCAGGTTGTCTGTTCTGCTGTAGATTATTTCTTTTGCTGTGAGGAGCTTTATAGGTTGATTAAGTCCTATTTGTCTATTTTTGTCTTTGTTGCTTTGAGGTTTTGGTAACTAATTCCTTGCTTAGACCAATCCCCCAAAGTGTTTTCCCTAGGTTTTCTTCTACTATTTTTGTAATTTTAGCTCTTATCTTTAAGTCTTTAATCCATATTGAGTTGATTTTTGTATATGGTGAGATACAGGGGTTCTGTTTCTTTCTGCATATAGCAATCCAACTTTTCCAGCACAGTTTATCAATATACATTGTCTTCTCCCCAATATATGCTCTTATTGACATTGTCAAAAATCATTTGGCTGTAAGTAACTGGTTTTAATTCTGTGTCTAGTTTTATGCCAGTACCATGCTATTTTGGTCACTATCGCCTTGTAGTATAATTTGAAGTCAGGCAATGCGATGCCTCTAGCTTTGTTCTTTTTGCTCAAGATTGTTTTTAGCTATTCAGACTTTTGTTCCATATGAACTTTAGGATGTTTGTTTTCTAATTCTGTGAAAAATGACATTGGTAGCTTGATAGTAATTACATTGACCCTGTAGGTTGCTATGGGCAACATGGTCATTTTAACCATCTTAATTCTTTCAATCCATGAGCATGGAATGTTTTTTCAATTGTTTGTGTCATCTACAGTTTCTTTCTTTCTTTTTTTTTTTGAGACAGAGTCTCACTATGTCACCCTCGGTAGACTGCTGTAGTGTCACAGCTCACAGCATCCTCCAACTCTTGGGCTTAAGTGATTTTCTTGCCTCAGCCTCCTAAACAACTGGAACTACAGGTGCCTGCCACAATGCCCAGCTATTTTTTGGTTGTAGTTATCATTGCTGTTTGGCAGGCCCAGGCTGGGTTTGAACCCACCAGCACCAGCTCCCATATACGTGGCTGGTACCCTAGCCGCTGAGCTACAGGCACCAAGCCAATCATCTACAATTACTTTCATCAGTATTTTGTAATTTTCCTTGTAGAGATATTTTACCTTCTTGGTTAAATATATTCTTTCATTTTTTTAAGCTCTTATAAATGGGATTGCCTTTCTGATTTGCTCCTCAGCCAGATCATTACTTGTTATAGAAATGCTACTAATTTGTACATGTTGATTTTGTATCCTGAAACATTGCTGAATTCATTTATCAAAGTCTAAGAGTTTTCTGGTATAGTGTTTAGATATAAGATCTAGTGAATAGGAAAATACTTCCTCTTTTCATTTTGCATGCCTTTTATTTCTTTCTCTTGCCTGATTGCATTGGCAAAGACTTCTTGTACTCTGTTGACTAAGAGTGGTGAAAGTGGGTGTCCTTGACTTGTTCCAGTTCTTAGGGGGAATGCATTCAACTTTCCCCCATTAAATATTATGTTGGTTATGGGTTTGTTGTATATGGACTTTGTTATTTTGAGATATCTTCCTTCTATGCCTAGTTAGTTAAGATAAAGTTTCATACTTGAAGCCAACTTGCTCATCTTGCTTCTGTGCTTCTGGTATAAGACTGTAATGAAAGGCTGTTGTTTTGCTATCTCAGAATTCATTCCTTGTTCTATAACTCTCTTATAATTTTTTTTGGGGGGGTAAAAAAATCTCTTTCTTGGGTGGTGCCTATGGCTTAAAGGAGTAGGGTGCTGGCCCCATATACCAAAGGTGGTGAGTTCAAACCTGGCCCTGGCCAAAAACTGTGAAAACTGCAAATAAACAAACAAACAAATTTCTTTCTCCACTCTCACTCCATGTTCAGGAGAGGCCATATGACCTCAGATTGGCTGATTAGAATATAAGATTCCTTAGTCCATACAGAAATCATTCAGGAATGGGCATGTTACCTTGTCAGAACCAACTGGACTTAATTATTTTTGTCTTTTCTTTTAGCCTTTGGGCAAGAAAGTGTCTGTATTTCTGTTGGAGTTATTGAGGACATTGGGAATAATTCTGGAGTTGTTAACTCAACTTGACAGTATAAGGAAAGCCTGAAAATGGAGCAAACACAAAGAAAAGGAGGCTGAGATGTCATGAGATAGGAAGTTCTGAAGATTCCAAATGACATAGCCATGTGTGCATGTGGCTTCTTATGGGTATCAGTTTCATGAACTTCCAGACGTTCTGTTTTGAGGAAGCCTGCTTTATGCTTTGCACCTGATATAAATGCACTTACCTTTTTCACTTCAACTGAATACAAGAAAAATGGAATCTTCTAAATTTTAACTCTCATGAGAGTAGGGGTTGTTACCTGCTGTCATATCACCTAGATCAGTGCCTTTGGTAGGTGCTCAATGAATTTTGGTTGCAATAATTATACTGGTGAGGTTTATTAAACAGCTCTATTATTAAAATACCCTTTTTCTTATTGTGGTAGTAAATATTTGTTGTAAGAATTTTATAAGAAAAGATAAAAAAGGAACAATTATCACTTGTTCAAAGATAAGAATGGCTAACTTTAATGTATGGTATAGTTTCCAATAATAATCACATAGATATTTAAAAATAATATTGTATTTATGTTTTGCTCACACATTTTTTACTTAATATATAATAGACTATTTAAAAATCACTACATAGTGTTTGCAGTGATTTCCAAACTGATGCATGATATGTCAATTGAAAAATGCTAATGCTTTTAAATGGCTGTATGGTTTTTCATGATATGGATAAGCCAAAAGAAGAAATCCCCAATTACGGAGAATTTGTTTACTTCTAATTATCAGCAATATAAACAAACTGAATGTTTATAAGTATCAATGATTGTCTCCCTAGAATCATTTCCTAGAAATGAAATTATTGAGATAAAGAATATGAACAGTTTTAAGAATTTTGATACATATTGCCAAATAGCTTTTTACCCTAACCAACTTGAATACTAAAAAGTTTCCAAAATATTTGCAAAATTGTTAGGTAAATTATTTTATTTTTCTTTTGTTTTTCTTTGTTGTTACTGAGGTTGAAGATTTTTAAAACATAATATGAGTCAATGGTATTTCTCCTTTTATAAAGTCTAGAATGGTTCTTTATTTAATCATTCATTGCCTAGTACATTTATTGTATTTTATATTTGAAGACACTGCTCTAGGCTTGTCGCTTCTGGAGTAATGGAAGTGGGCATTTGGCCCTTATGGTACTAGTGGCAGCTTTGCAGAAAACCAACCATGGTTTACTCTGCCTTTCAGTTTTCTGAATTAAAAAATATTTTAGGTCCCACCATTTGGGATGCTTCTATTGATAGTTCTGCTTCATTCAATTACTTTAAAAGGTCTCTTTGCTCATTTCAGAGCAACCATGCCAGTAGGAACATCCTTAGAAGTTCCCCTTTCACTAGTTCAAACCATCATTGCCTTTCACAAAAGTTTACAAAGTTCGCAAAAATTTTCCATATGGTCTTTCTTTTTGCCACTCTCCATCCTGGTCTATCTATTTTATTCTCTATTTTCTCACAAACAATCAACCAATCAAAAAAGTCACAGCCTGGACCACATTCTGCCCATAGCCTTCTGTGACTCCATGTTGCTCCCTGAATACAGTCTGAGCCTGGCTGTCATGTTCATGGCCTTTCAGGGTTTGGTTCCAGTTCACCCTTCCATTCTGATTTTGTATTCTGTCATAATTCATGAATCTTACCCATTAACTGAGTGGCCTCTATGCCTTTGTTCCTATTGCTCCTTTCTTCTTAAATGCCCTTCATCCTCATTTCTGCTTGTCAAAACCCTTGAAGACACAGTCCATATGCCTTCCCTAGATGAAGCCATCCCAGGAGAAAGGCTCTTCCTCAGCCAAGAAAGGCTCTTCCTCCCGTGTGCATCAAACACAAATTACATATAAATCTTAGGGAACTTATCTCCTCCTGTTGTCTCCTGAGGTTATTTTTGTAGATGAATTGTTTTCCTTAACAAGAGAGAATACTCATCTAAAGGTTTTGGGGGAAAGGCAGTCAAAACATGTAAGAGGCCGTGTGTTCCTTTCCCCCTTCATTGTGGGCCGTGCTCCCGATGTTTCCTGTGCTTGCTTGCCAGCGTCCACCTTGTTTCTATGGCTCTGATGTCCCTGATTTTGATTCTGATATCTGCACAGTATTTTCTAAAATGTGCTTCAGGGTCCCACTTTGTTTTTCTTCTGTGTTTAGGAGGAAAAGAGGCAGAGAGTTGGTAAACACAGCCTGGAGAGCATCCCCAAACAGGCAGCCAAATGCTTTGCTCATTAGATATGTTGAGCATCTTCCTTTCTGCTGCCCTCTCAGGAGCTATTTTCCAGGCCTATTTTGAGGAAGGAGTGGCCACTTCCCCCATAATCAGGGAGCTGGAGGGCTGTTTTATAGGGTATTTGTTTGGGTGAATTTAATCACTTATACTCCAAATTCCAAAGTCTAGAACAGGACTTACCCTTTCCCTGTTTCACTTAGTTTAGGTTAACTAGGCAGAGGTGCTGAGCTTCTAAAAACTATTGCCCCCTCCAGTTGAAAATCTACTGCCACCCAGATATTAACAAGATCATGATTTCACTTGGTATCATTCTTTTGGAAATCTTCTCTTACATCATTCCATTTTTAAGACTGCTATAATGAATTTGATTAAAAACATCACGGTATGGAGGGAGGAGCCAAGATGGCAGTCTGTAGCCAGCTTTCCGCAGAGGCTCCTGTCCAGAAGGAGAGTTAAAGGACAGAAATTTAGCAAGAAAACCAATGGTTTGGATCTGAGCCAAAAGAGAAGGTTGAAGAATGCACATCAATCCTGCTGGGGTGACCTGCGACCCAAGGACACAAACAAAATGTACAGAACCCATCGCCAGGCAGACGAGATTCCCCTCCCTCATGAGAACGGCTCACAGTATACTCCATACAAACAAGCGAGCAGAGTTCAGATGTCCTCTCACTCTACCCCTAGGGAGAGACTCTCTAAAAACTGGACCTCCTTCCCCTACTAGGGTGCCCTGGCACTCTCCTACCAGGCATAAAACTTTATAAAACTGTATATGTTCTATACCTGCAAGTTTGAACTCCCAGCACTCCCCTCCAATCTCACCCCAAGGTCTGGAGGTCTGTCCCCCATGGAGTCCAGATTCTTGGACATTTTCGTGAGGGTTGTGGATGGGGTGTGGACTGTTGCTGATCTGTGCTGATTTTCCAACTTGGGAAGGGGGAGAGGAGGGCAAGCTGAGAGGAGGCTGAACTGGAAAGGTGGTCCCCTGAGGCACGGAGCAGCAGCCACAGTGGTGGGAACAATGGCAGTGGGGCTCACACCCCTGGGGATATTTTGAGGAGACACTCCCAGTCTCTCTGGGAAGCCAGGGGAAGCCAGGTAACTTCTCCAGTGGCAGCCACTGGCAGAGCAGACCTGCTGCAGAGGCGCAGACTCTGGGAGTGAAGGGTATGCCTGATGTGGTACCAGCTGGGGGGGGTAGTTCGGGGATTAGAATACATGTGCAGAGACAGCTGACTCCCAGGACAGAGACTGCTTTACTCAGATTCAGACATACCTGGCCCTCAGGGGATGAAAGCTGAGACAAAGGGCTGGAACTCACAGACTGGGTCAGCCCTATTTGCAGCCCAATGTCTGATCCATAGGGGAAAATACCCAGGACAGAAACAAATTCTGCAAATTTGTTCTGTTCTATCAGCAACATCAATCAGGGACAGAGCTGGAACTCAGTGACTCGCCCCAGCCCCCATCAAGCACCCAGGTTGCCAGGCCTTACCTCCCACTGCCAAATAGTGACAGAGAGTGGCAGAGAGTAGAGGCCTGGCTGAGGAGCCTTAGACTTCCCTGTGACCCAGGCAGGCACAAACCTCTGGAGCATCTGCTCATTGGAGGGAACTGGATCACAGCCCTGCGGAGTTACCAGTGACTGGGTGTGACAGAGGGGCAAGGTAGGGAAGGAGGCATCAATCTTCCCAGACTAATCTACTTGCTGGGGAAGGGGGTCCCTCCTGAGCTCACAGAGCACTGGAGCACTGGAGTTATACTAGAGCTGCAAGCAGACCCCTACTATCTAGTTGCCAGAGACTTTTCAACTCTTCCATCTGAGGCTGGTGCTGGCTGGGACAATTGATTGGGACCTCTACAACTGGGCCAATCACCCGAGGACTTTCCAAACTGGGTGTGTGGTAGTGGGAAGGTATGATTTTCCTTTTCCAATTGTTGCCTGTGGTGGGCATGGTGACTTAACTGCTGGTATTTCCCCAGAGCTCAGACTTCAACCCAGGGTAACTGATTCTCTAGGGGAAGACAGAGACCAGCTGAAAATAAGACAGAGCCACATAACCCCACCACACCAAGAAGGTCCTAAATTTCTTAGGCAGTAGTACTGTACATGTCCTTGGCAAAACTCTAGGGGGAAAAGGCACAGATGTGAGTCCCAGCTTTCAAGCAAAGGACTGGTCAATTACTACTCCTAGAACCCACAACCCAACTTATCCTTATCTACTCATCCAGCCAAATGGTGCAAAATAATCATGGGACAGAATCAGCGGAAAAGCTCTGGCAACATGAACGACCAGAGTAGATCACCCTCCCCCTCAGAACAATTTGACGGACACAAATGATGATCCTACGCATAAATAGATGGCTGAGATGTCAGAAATTGAATTCAGAATTTGGATTGCAAACAAGATCAATAAAATAGAGGAAAAGTTGGAATTGGAAATTCAGGGAGCATTTCAAAAATTGTCTCAAGAAGTCAAGGAATTCAAAGACCAAATGACCAAAGATTTTGAAACATTGAGACAAGAAGTTTCAGCCTCAAAGATCTGAGAAACACAGTAGAACCCCTCAGCAACAGAAAGGAGCAAGCAGAAGAAAGGATTTCTGACATTGAAGACAAAGCTTCGAACACTCCTAAACCTACAAAGAGGAAGAGAAATGGGAGGCAAAAATGGATTTTTCTCTCAGACAGTTCTGTGATAACTCAAAGAAAACCAATATTTGCCTAATAGGGATACTTGAAAGTGATGAAGTGGCGTCACAAGGCACAGAGTCTCTTCTTTATGAGATTATGAAAGAGAATTTTCCAGACATGCCAAGAGATTCTGAAATCCAGGTAGCAGACAGTTTCAGAACCCCGGCACGACTCAACCCGAATAAGACATTCCCCAGGCACATCATAATTAACTTCACTAAAGTTAATATGAAGGAGAAAATTCTGAAAGCAGCCAGATGTAAGAAATCCATAACCTACAAAGGGAAGAATATCAGAATAACTGCAGATCTCTCTGATTAAACCTTTCCAGCTAGAAGAGAATGGTCATCGACTTTTAATCTCCTAAAACAAAATAACTTTCAACCCATGATCCTGTATGCAGCTAAACTGAGTTTCATTTATGATGGAGAAATTAAATACTTAATGACATCCACATACTGAAGAAATTTGCTATAGACCAGCTCTCTAGGATATTCTTAGACCTAGTCTCCATAATGACCAGTGTATCCTCCACCACAAAAGTA
>CAUYON010080917.1:0-15119 GCA_963573935.1 Arctocebus calabarensis | reverse complement strand
CTTTACTTCTTCTGGGTTTGGGGTTGGAATGTTCTTCCTTTTCCAGTTGTTTGAGATGTCCCATTAAGTTGTTAACTTCCTCTCTTTCCGTTCTCTTGAGGAAGGCTTGCAGTGCTATAAATTTCCCTCTTAGGACTGCCTTTGCAGTATCCCAGAGGATTTGATAATTTGTGTCTTCATTGTCGTTTTGTTCCAAAAATTTAGTGATTTCCTTCTTAATCTCACCAATGACCCATCTATCTTTCAGCAGAAGGTTATTTAGCTTCCATGTTTTTGTTTGAGTATGCAAATTCCTGTTATTGTTGAGCGCAACTTTTATTCCATGGTGGTCCAAGAAGATGCAAGGAATAATTTCTATTCTTTTAAATTTGCTGAAGTTAGATTTGTGACCTAAGATGTGATCAATTTTGGAGTACATTCCATGGGCTGATGAGAAGAATGTGTATTCAATTTTATTAGGATGAAACATTCTGTAGATGTCTGTTAAATCCAGATGTTGAATAGTTAAGTTTAAATCTAAAATTTCTTTCCTCAGCTTCTTATTGGAGGATCTATCCAACACTGCTAAAGGAGTATTAAAATCTCCAACTATTATGGAGCTGGCAGGAATCAAGTTACTCATGTCTATTAGAGTTTTTCTTATAAATTGAGGTGCATTCTGGTTGGGTGCATAAATATTAATAATTGAAATCTCATCATATTAAGTATTACCTTTAACAAATAAGAAATGGCCATCTTTATCCTTCCTTATTTTGGTTGGTTTAAAGCCTATTGTATCTGCAAATATGATTGCAATGCCTGCTTTTTTCTGTTTTCCATTTGCCTGGAATATAGATGACCATCCCTTCACCTTGAGTCTATATTTATCTTATAAGGTAAGGTGAGACTCTTGAATACAGCATATATCTGGCCTGAGTTTTTGTATACAGTCAGCCAATCTATGCCTCTTTAGAGGACAGTTTAAACCATTCACATTAATTAAAACCAATGATAAATCTTGAGAAAATCTAGTGGACATTTTAATCCTTCTGTTGCTGTGTGAGTTGGACTTTGATAAAAAGTTTCTGGATGAGTTTACTTTTGCGTTGGAGGATTACGCTGGTCATTATGGAGAATAGGTCTGAGACTATCCTGGAGAGCTGGTTTAGTTATGGCAAATTTCTTCAACATGTGGAAGTCATTAAAGTATTTAATTTCACCATCATAAATGAAACTCAGTTTAGCTGGATACAAGATCCTGGGTTGAAAGTTATTTAGTTTTAGGAGATTAACAGCTGATGTCCATTCTCTTCTCACTTGAAAGGTTTTATCAGAGAGATCTGCAGTTATTCTACTATTTTACCCTTGTAGGTTATAGATTTCTTATGTCTGTTTGCTTTCAAAATTTTCTCCTTCATATTAACTTTAGTGAACTTAATTATCATGTGCCTGGGGGATGTTTTATTCGGGTTGAGTCGTGCCGGGGTTCTGAACCTGTCTGCTATCTGAATTTCAGAATCTCTTGGCATGTCTGGAAAATTCTCTTTCATAATCTCTTAGAGAAGAGACTCTGGGCCTTGTGATGCCACTTTGTCATTTTCAGGTATCCCTATAAGGCGAATGTTGGTTTTCTTCTAGTTATCCCAGAGCTGTCTGAGAGAATGATCTGTTTTTGCCTTCCATTTCTCTATCTATTTGTTGGTTTGGGAGCATTCGATAGCTTTGTCTTCCATGTCAGAAATCCTTTCTTCTGCTTGCTCCATTCTGTTGCTGAGGGATTCTACTTTGTTTCTCAGATCTTTGAGGGCTGCAATTTCTTGCCTCAATGTGTTCAAATCTTTGGTCATTTGATCTTTGAATTCCTTGACTTCTTGAGACAATATTTGAAATGCACCCTGAATTTCTAAATCCAACTTTTTCTCTATTTTATTGATCTTGTTTGCAATCCAAATTCTGAATTTGATTTCTGACATTTCATCCATCTGTTTATGCATAGGATCCTTACTTGTGTCCACCAGATTATTCCTTGGGGGGGAGGGTGCTGACCTAGTCTGGTTGTTTATGTTTCCAGAGCTTTTCCATTGATTCTGCCCCATGATTAATTTTATCTAGATGAGTAGATAAGGACAATTTAGGCTGGGAGTTCTAGGAATAGTGATTGACCAGTCTTTTGCTTAAAAGTTTGGACTGGCATCTGTACCTTTTACCCTAGAGTTTTGCCAAGGACTCATAGAGAGCTACTGCTTGTGAAACTGGGGACCTTCTTGGTGTGGTGGGGTTAAGTGGCTCTGTGTTATTTTCAGCTGGTCTTTGTCTTACCCTAGAGAATCTGTTACTCCGGATTGAAATCTGAGCTGTGAAGGAATACCAGAGTTAAGTCTCCGCACCCCCCACAGGCATCAATTGAAAAAGCTAAATCAAACCTTCCCACTACCACACACCCAGGGTACCACTTTGGAAAGTCCTCAGGTGATTGGCTCAGTTGAAGAGGTCCCAATCAATTGTCCTAGCCAGCACCGATCTCAAATGGAAGAGTTTAAAAGTCTCTGGCAACTAGATAGCAGGGATCTCCTGGAAGCTCTAGTATAATTCACTGCAGTGCTCTATGAGCTCAGGAGGGCACCCCCCAGCAGGTAGATTAGTCTGGGAAGGTTGATGCCTCCTTCCCCACCTTGCCCCTCTGTCACACCCAGTCAGTGGTAACAGTTGTGATCCAGTTTCCTCCAATGAGCAGATGCTCCAGAGGTTTGTGCCTTCCTGGGTCACAGTGAGGTCTATGGCTCCACCACTAGTCTGCTATTCCTTGTCACTGTTTGGCAGTGGGAGGTGAGGCCTGACAATCTGGGTACTTGATAGGGGCTGGGGCAATTCACTCAGTTCCAGCCCTGTCCCTGATTGATGTTGCTGCTGGCACAGAATAAGTTTGCAGAATTTATTTCTGTCAAGGCTATTTTCCCTGATCGGACTCGGGCTGCAAATAGGTCTGACTCAATCTGTGAGTTCCAGCCCTTTGTCTCAGCTTTCATCCCCTGAGGGCCAGGTTAGTCTGAAGATAAGCAAAGCATCCTCTCTGGGAGTATTCTAATCCCTGTGCTCTGTCCCGACTGATACCGCCTCAGGCATATCCTTCATGTGCCTTGGTTGCCGGTCTGCTCTGCCGGTGGCTATCATGAGAGAAGCTGCCCGCTTCCCCTGGCCACCCAGAAGACTGGGAGTGTCTCCTCAAAACATCCCCAGGGGTGCAGCTCTCCTGCTATTGTTCCTGGAGCTGGTTGCTGTTTTGTGCCTCAGGAGATCTTCCCTCCAGCCGGGTCTTCTCTCAGTTCACTCCGCTCTCACCATTCCTGAGCCAGAAGACCAGCACAGTTCAGCAACAGTCTTCACCCCATCCACACCCCTCGAGAAAATCTCCAAGAATCTGGACTCTGTGGGGGACAGGTCTTCTAGACCTTGGGGTGAGAGTGGAGGGGAATACCAGGAACTCCAACTTGTAGGTAGAGAGTATATACAGTTTTATGCCTGGCTGGAGAGTGCCGTGGCACCCTACTGGGGGAAGGAGTTCTGGTTTTTAGAGGGTCTATCCAATGCAGTAGTGTGGGAGGACATCTGAACTCTGCTCGCTTGTTTGTATGGAGGTATGGAGTATACTGCAAACCTCTCTCATGGGGGAGAGGACTCCCATCTGCTTGGTGATGTGCTCTGTACCTTTTTGTTTGTGTCCTCGGGGTCTCAGCTTGCCCCAGCAGGGTTGATGTGTGCTCTTTGACCTTTTCTTTTGGCTCAGATCCAAACCATTGGCTTTCTTGCTGAGTTTCTGTCCTTTAACTCTCCTTCTAGATGGGAATCTCTGTGAAAAGCTGGCTACAGATCACCACCTTGGCTCCTCCCCCAGCTATTTTTTCATTGCAGTTTGGCCGGGGCGGATTTGAACCCGCCACCTTCAGCATATGAGGCTGGCACCCTACTCACTGAGCCAGAGGCGCCACCCAGTACAAACTTTTTAAATAAAAACATGCTATGTGCTTAAAATTTTTATTTCAAATGAAGATGTACTAATGCCTAACAAATTCATGAAAAAAAATGTTCAAAATCTCTAATCATTAGGGAAATGCAAATCAAAATCATGAGATATCACCTAATTCCAATGAGAATGGCTCATATTAAAAGTCCTAAAACAACAGATGCTGGTGGGGATGTAGAGAGAAAGGAACTCTTACACATTTTTGGTAGGACTGCAAACTAATAGTACAACATCTATGAAAATTGTATAGAGATACCTCAAAGAACTTAAAGTAGACTTACCATTTGATACTGCTGCTGGATATATACTCAAAGGACAAATAGGTCATTTCATAAGAAGTACATCTGAACTTGAATGTTTAGAGCAGCACAATTCATAGTCACAAAAACATTGAAACAACCCTAGTGCCCACCAATACAGGAATGGATTAATAAAATATAGTGTGTACATACTATGGAGTACCACTCAGCAATAAAGAAAAATGGCAATCTAGTTTCTTTTAAGACAACCTAGATGGAACTGCAGAGCATTCTTTTAAGTGAAACATCCCAAGAATGAAAAAACAAACACATGTACTCAGTACCAGGTTGGATCTGATCAATCAATACTTAAGTACACATATCAAGTAAATCTCAGTGAAAATCCAGCTGACAGTGGGGGAAGAGGGTATTGGTAAATTCATAACTATTTGGTATGGTGCACACTGTCTGGTGAGGGACATACTTATAACCTTGACTCAATTTGTGCAAAAATCAAAGTACGTCAACAAAACAGGTGTACCCACTAATATCATGAAATTAAAAAAATTATTTTAGTGTCATTTGTTTTAAGATAATTTTACATTGATGTGCAGTTGCAAGAAATAATATACAGAGCTCTCATGTACCTGTTATTCAGATTCTACCTAGATTAACATCTTGCAAAACTATAGGACAACATCACATCCTGGATATTAACTTTGATACCATCAAAGTATAGAACATATCACCACAAGAAGGATCCTTTGTGTTGCCCTTTTAGTAGTACCCTTCCTTCTTATGCCATCCTCCTGTAACCACATGGTGACCACTAATCTGTTCTCTATTTATATACTTTTGTCTTTTCAAGAATATTATATTAATGGAATCATACAGTATACATTCAGGAGTGTCCAATCTTTTTTTCTTTTCTGCTGCACATTAGAAGAATGAGTTGCCATAGAGCACACAGTAAATACACAAAGACTAATGACAGCTGTTGAGCAAAAAAAAAAAAAAAAAAAACCACAGGTCTACACATACTTTTCATGATACCTGACTCTACAGATAAGAGAAACAGTCCTCAAATAATTTGCATGCAGCCCATGGGCCACAGGTTGGATGCCCCCTTATAGCTTTTTGGGATTGGCTTTTTCTACTCAGCATAATTTTCTGGAAATTCACCAGATTGTTGATTATATTAACAACTTTTCCTTTTTATTATTGAATAATATTCTGTGATATTGGATATACCACATATCATACTTTGTTTAAACATTCACCTGTTGAAAGACATCTGGGTTGTTTCCAGTTATGGGATATTACAAATACAGGTGTTGGCTATGGATAAAATTGAATACCCCTGGAATAATATGTGTTGAAGTCTTAACCCTCAGTATCTCACAATGTGGTTTCAAATAAGGTCTTTACACAGGTAATCAAATAAAATGAAGTCATTAAAGTGAGCCCTAATTCAATATGATTGGTGTCATGCACACAGGGAGAGCACTGTGTGCAAATGAAGTCAAAGGCTGGGATGATGCTTCTATAAGCCAGGGCACCCCAGCCACTAGCAAACCACCAGAAGGTAGGTCAGTGGGGTGGGACAGATTCTCTCAGTCTTCAGAAGAAAGCAACACTGTTGAAACCTTGATCTTGGACTTCCAGCATCCAATGTGAAATAGTAATTTTCTGTTATTTAAATCACCCAATTTATGGTACTTAGTGAATGACAGAAGTAGTAAAATGCCATAAACATCAGGGAATAGGTTTTTATATGAACACAGGTCTTCATTTCTTTGGAACAAATGCTCAGTGTGCAATTTCTGGGTCATAGAGTAGTTGTTTATTTAGCATTAAAAAGTAGCCGAACTGATTTCCAGAATGGCTGTACTCTTTTGCATTCTCAGAACAATGTTTGGATTATTCAGTTTCTCTGTATCCTCACTAACATTTGATATTGTCACTATTTATTTTAGCTATTCCAATGGATGCATATTGGTATCTCATCATGGTATTAGTTTGAATTTCTCTAATGGCTAATGACGATGGACTTTTTTTCATGTGCTAGTTTTACTGTTGACTTGTGACAGTTTTTATATACTCTGGATAATAGTACAATGTTATATATAGTTTGTCCATATATCAATATAGTTTACCTACATTTTCCCAGTTATCCTTCCCTTCCTCCATTTAATATAATCATTTGTGGTTAGAAAGTCTGTAATTTTGGTAAAATCCACTTGTTCACTTATATGTTTTTAAGATCATGCTATTAATGTCCATTCTAAAAATTCTTTGCCAAGCCTAAAATATTCTATATTCATTTATAATTTTTTCTAGCTTAGCATTCTACATTTAAGTCCATGATCCATATTGAGTTAATTTTTGAATAAGACTTGAGGATTGGATTGAGATTCACTTTTTGTCTTTATATGTCCAATTATTCTAGAACCATTTATTAAAAATGCTATTATTCCTTATTGAATTGATTTTTCACCTTTGTCAAAAGTTAGTTAGGCATATTTGTGGGAATGTGTTTTTGGGTTCCTTATCCTGTTCCATTGAGCTAGGTGTCTATTCCTCTACTAAATACCACACTGTCTTGATTACTATAGGTATATAGTAAGTCTTACTATCAGGTAAAATGACTCCTCCCACTTTATTCTTCTTTTCCTCTCTTTCAATTTGTTTTTATTTTTTAATTGATATATTTAGGTCATTTATATTTAATGAAATTTCTGATCACTTAAAGTTGTTTACCTTTTTACTTTTTATTTATTCTATTTTTCATTTCTTTGTTTTCTTTATTTTCCCTTCCATTCTGTGGGTTACTTAAACATTGTTTAGAATTCCATTTTGACTTTTCTCATCCTTTCAAGTGTTATCTCTTTTTAGGACTATTTTAGTTGATCTAGGTTTGTGGTTATAATATTTAACTTATCAGGTGGCACCTGTGGCTTAAAGGAGTAGGGCGCTGGCCCCATATACCAGAGGTGGTGGGTTCAAATCTGCCAAAAACTGCAAAAAAAAAAAATACTTATCATGATTTTAACAGTGAAAATTAAATATATCAACTTTACCTCCCTTTAGATTTCTTAACCCTTGTCCATTTATATTTTCTTAAATATCTCCTCTGTATACATTTAGATTCACATTAGACAGTATTATAATGTTTTCTTCAATCAAAAAACATAGGTAAGAAAGCCAAAGATGAAAAGAAAAGTCTAATTTCACTATTAACTTTTTATTTCTCATATTCCAAGATTCTTTCTTTAATATTTCTTTCCTGCTTAGAAAACTTTATTAGCCATTCTATTATGGCTAATAAATATAGTTTAATAAATATGGTTAATACGGTTTCTGTTTACATATTTCCTTAGTGTTTTCTGTCTGAGAACATTATTCATTCCTGAATGATATTTTTTACTGGATTTGACAGTTCTTTGTCTTTTAAATTTCAGATTAATATGAAGGTACAAATGTTTAGATTATATTGTTTTTGTTTCTAAAGCTGAAGTTGTAGTTGACCTCCATTGAAGGGGCATACTGAATACTATCATATTGCATGCATTAGGTGAGAATCTGCCAATCACCTCCCATTCTCCCCCTTCCCATTTCCTCTTCCCTTCACTAGAATATACTTTTGTGTGGGCATGCAGTTGTTTATATATTGGTTTTATATTAGCATTGAGTATACTGGATACTTATTTTTCCACTGCTGTAGTAATTTACTAATAAGAATGTGTTTCAACTCCATCCAGGTAACACAAAAATGTAAAGTCTCCATCTTTTTTTACGGCTGATGGTACTCCATGGTATACCTATACCATAGTTTGTCAATCCATTCATGGGTCGATGGACTGGAGGGTTGCTTCCACATCTTGGCAATTGTGAATTGAGCAGCAATAAATGTTTGCAATTCTGATGTAAACGTCTTTATGGTAAAATAATTTTTTCTTCTGCTAATAGAATTGTTAAATTCTGTCACTGGCCCCATGATAGAGATAATTGATTCTCAATTTATCACCAGAATGTTGAATTTTTTCTTATCAATTTTCCTAATGATTTACCATAAAGTACCATCTAAAAGCAGCATCTATTTATACTCTTTATTCCTTTAGTTTTCTATCCTAACTAAATGGTTTTATTTGGGTCTACCATGATTTTCTACAAACTTAATTCTATCCTTGGCAACAGTTTATTTTTCCATGGATGAAATTATTTAAGTTGGACAAATCAGTGTTTTTATCCCTCCTGAAAATAATTTATTGGTTTAAAGGTAGATCTCTGATACGACTAGGCAATCAAAATTCTTTCCAGAATTCCTTGAAATTTAACTGAGAAAGAGAACTAGCCTTTCTCTTTTGGTGTAAAATTTAAGAAATTTGACATCCAAGTTCTCTATTATCTGGAAGAAGCCAGTTTGCCATAAGAAGAAAAGAAAGTAATACAGAGAGGGGGAAAAAAATAAAAAATGAAAACGATGTAGAAAGAGAGAAAAGTGCAGTAATATTCAAGTCCCTGATTTTAGTTGTTTCAAAGTCTAGCATCATTCCTCCTCTTCTCAAGTTTACTTACTCCACCCTTGTTTCATTTATGTGAACCAATTATCATTTTCTCTCTGTCTCTTTCTCTGTCTCACTATGGTAGTTCAAATCAGATATATCACTTGAAAACTTACATTATTTGTATATCTCTGGTTTATT
Source organism: Arctocebus calabarensis (assembly GCA_963573935.1). Classification (NCBI taxonomy): domain Eukaryota; kingdom Metazoa; phylum Chordata; class Mammalia; order Primates; family Lorisidae; genus Arctocebus; species Arctocebus calabarensis. Next base: position 6,174 of record CAUYON010080917.1, on the reverse strand, counting down.
ATACTGGAACAAGAACAATAATGTTCACAGTTGTGAAGATTTCTCAACAACTTATTATGTAAAGTGGTCATATGGCCTATTCACAAACATTACTTGCATATTTCCTGGTGGGGTTTTTTAGCATAGTTGATGCTCTATGGTAGAGCGCTAGGGGTCTATGTTGTGAATACTTTGTAGGTACCTTTCTATCTAATTCAATATAAGTCTCCAAATAATACATGTGGTAAATACTTTTGTACACAATTTAAAGATAAAAAAGGAAACTTTAGAGAACTTTAGTTATATCTCATAGGCCATCCAAAAGGTGAGATTTGAGTTCAGAAATTTAGCTTTCTCATAAAGCACTTTTGTATGTGCTGGAAAGCATAGTTTAGTGAGAAAAACATGGACTAGTTTTCAGAATTTTCTTGTCTTCATCATGAGGTTGTCCTCACGTAGTGAAAAACTTTGGCAACTATTACACGGTACCTGGCCTAATTCAGGTGTTTGAGTTAATTTTAACTCTTGACTTTAAGTTTAGTGATATGTTTTTTCATTCAGATGGTCTGCAACATTTTTTTTCTAAAAATAGCGCAATTTTATAATACATCTAGAATAAACAAAGACTATATCAGACTATACAGACTGATATAGTCTTTGTTAGGCTATAGTAACAAGTATTATAATGCCAATATCTCAGTAATTTTTCATAGCAACATTTTATTTGGTGGTCATTCTGATTCTATCAAAAGTCTAGATGTCCTTCTAGGGCAACTGTACCCCATAGTCCATGTACTGACTCAGTATCTTAGATTGCTTAGATATTATACATACATGATTTTACAGTTATTGTGGCAGGGAACAAGCCAAACTAGAGATTCACACATCTGTATTTAAATGCTTCCACTCACATTTTATGGCCAAATGAAGTCACAGGGACATTCCCAACTTCAAGAGGTAGATTAGTACAAACTTTCATGTACTCAGAAGTAGAAAATACCTAAATATTCATGAGAAATGGTCCTGGTTACCATAAGGGTCTCAAAGTCCTATGGACATATGAGTATTCAGTTGAAGTTAATGATTTAGGCAGATAAATTTGATGTTCACACAGGCTTAGATCACAGCTTGTGAGTCAGTACTAAGCAAAATATCCTTTTTCTCTCTCTCTGTTAACTGCTATTATTTTGACTATGAAACTTAAGATAGCCAAACATAAATAATACTATTGCTTTATATCTCGTCCAACATTTTCAGTAGGATATTTCTCCTTTATATAATACTTCCTCTGAGTTAGAAGTCTAGTGTTGAATTTAATAGTAGAGTATTGTTTATGTAGCAGCCTGCTGTGCAGCATTACTATAAACCTCAAATGAAATAATGGTTACAAAAGAACTGGATATACTTTAATATAGTTAGCAAATGTTTTAAGGTGTTATTATCATTGTCTTCTTTTTGAACTTCCAGTAAGAGCATCTCTGGATGACTTTTAAGCTTAAATCTGATCAGGCGATTTTTAAGAGTGCCAAAACCCCATTTCCAGACAACCTAACAGCCTCTCTTTGCAACAGACTCTCGTAAGCATGTATCCAATGATCAAGTGAAAGACTTAGGTAAGTGTAGCAGCATGGAATAGACCTGGGGTAGAGGTAAGGTGCACAGGACAAGTTGGTGATATGAATGTGACTCAGATGGAAAAACAAGGCAGGCTATAGTATAAATGTGAGCCTGCTGAGGTCTGCTCTGTGATTCTCTTTAATAATGGAGTAGAGAGGTGTTAATGAGCATGACACAGGGCACACAGCCATCAAGTGAATTAGTCATAGCTTGATTCTTTTATGTGCCTTGTCTAATGGCAAACATTACCCAGCAATCACAGCAGCAGCACTCTCAGATAGAGCAGAAGGTGTGGAAGGGAGTAATGAGGCTGCCTAAAAACTGTTTTACAGAGCCCTGCACCAATTCATAGCAGATAATAGAACTCAGAGCCAGACAGATAATAGAAGCGACAGCCATTTATTGCTAAGAGACTGTCTGAATATTTGTGCATAAAACAGCCCACTTCAAGTTCTTTAATCACATTTTCTGAGGAAGAGTGGCAAAAAGGAAAGCCACGTGGCAGGGTACTTCCATTAGTGTGTTCTAAATGAGTATAAAAACAAGGAATGAGTAGATCTGAAGAAAAGGAATACTTCAGCTTCAGGCTGTTCAAATTCAGCAAATTGGAACATCTTCTTGTGACTAGGAAGGGGTATTAGAATAGATTCCATTCTCTCTTCATGCTTACACTTTGGACCTTTTTTTATCATTGTGGGTAGTGAAGGGGGACATGTGTTTGGTAAAGATCTTCTATGGGATGGCATACATAGTTTCCCATAAGTTTTTATAAAGTCCAACAATCACCTATTTTGCTAAAAGGTCCTCAAAAGGCCACAAAAGGAAGATAATTGTATAGCAAGGTATGTCCTAATATAATGTGAAATTTGGAAACCTTGTTTTTCACATTTTTTTCCCTCTGGCAATCATGTTAATTTATGATGCCACATTTTAAGAGGGAGATTAATTGGATGAAATACATGTAAAATGTCCCTGGAATATAAGACCATACCGTTTAAAAACAGTTGGAGGGCCCAAAGAAGAATTTAACATGAGAGGGATAATGAATGGGTAACTTGACAATAGTATCAAAAGAGCTGATTACTATTCCTCTTGCGAAAAGAGGGATTGGATATGTTCCACAGGACATTAGGGAGTGAAAAAGAATGAATGAATTAAAGTAGGTCCCTTAACCTGATTATAGGGGATGAATCAGCAGTGATTAGGGTGGTCTAAAAATTGAGCAGATTACCCAGAAGAGTAGTGAGCTCCCCGTGAAAGAATGTGTTCAAGCAGAAGCCAAGTAACCACTTGTCAGGATACTGTAGACAAAAATTAAGGTGGAGAGGTGTCCTAATTGACATGATACTCACGCAAACCTGATTGTTCATGATATTACTCAGTCTCCTCAGGGATGAGCAAGAATGGACAAATGAGACTCTTAACTGGCTGTGTTTGAAATATATTCTTTTGACTTCCAGTGTTTATATTATGATGACTATAAAATGAAGGTGTATTTCTGAGAAAACTATGGTTGCTTGAATTTTTATATGGTTCTTCGTTTTCTCAGTAGTTAATAGTTGCCTTGTTTATTAATTTTCTTCATTTTAATGTTCATATAACTAATTAATCCTAGATACTCTAACAGTTTTATAAAATATTGTGTATTATAATATGTGCCCAAATGCTGAAGGTAATCCATCATGTGTACATGTAATAATTTAGCATCCAACTGTTAGCTGTGTATCCAACAACCATTCTCCATTTCTCTTTTACTAATGGAAGCCTGATATTTTTTCAGGATAGCAATGTCTAGCTTTGAAAATTCATTTCCAAGCCTATTGTGCAGCAAATATTATCCATAACATACAGTGTGGCCAAGAAGATGTTAATAGCTGTCTACTGGGGATTTGGGGAACGTTTCTTTCCTGTTAAGAACATTGCCTATTCCTCCTCCTTACCACTTCCTCCACCTCCTTTTCTTTCTCCTCCTTCTCCTTTTCTTCTTCTTTCTCTTCATTGTCTTCATCCTTTTTGTCTGAATATGAAGATTTTAGACGAGGCACTGAGCTGCCTTCTTATAACATGAAGAATAAAGATTAAGGAGCAGAAGATTAGATAGGGATTGGCATATTAATGACATTGTGAAACCCATTGCAGTTGTTCTTATTTTCAGATCTCTACTTTCATGGAATATATGTATTTGATTGAGTAACTTTTGTCAGGTTTCTAAGATATTCAGCTAAATATAATCCTAGATGATACCACTGAAATTTCAAATCAATGAATTTCTCAATAAATCATGTTAGAATATGCACTTAGCTTCTTGGGAAAAAATGAATTGCAATCTTTATCTCACTTTTCATGATAAAACTAATTTTAGATGGAGTAATAATATAAAAGTAAAAAAAGAAAAAAGATACCATTAAAGTTTTAGAAAAACATACATTTGATAAAATACCTCCTTAATTATGGAAGGCTTACCCAAGAACTACTGTAATCTCAAAAATAAAATAAATACCTTATTTAACCAAATGGCAATTAAAAATTTCTATACAGATGTTCAAGTAAGGTAAGTGGTTAATTGGTAGGAAAATGAGAGCCACACTAAGCAAAGGGATAATCATCTTAATATATAAAGAGTTGTTTAATAGCAACAAGAAGTCTTCCTCAAACTAAAAAAAAAAAAAAGTTGGCAAAGGAAAGAGGCAGTTCCAAGTAAAAGAAAGACATCTGATGAAAGCTTCTCACAAAACAGACTAAATAAATAAAGTAAGAGAACAAAAAGGAACTTGAAGAAAGTAGACATAATAAAATAAGCCAACTATTATAAAACTTATAAAAAAATCCTCAGTGGGATAGAAGAAAATAGAACATCTTGGAAATAAGAGTATGGTGTTTTATATGTTATTGTTTGCTTCAAAACCAGCCAGAGCAACTGGAGAATAAAAAAGAGCTCCTGGGAAATTAAAAGTACAGTAATAAAAAACTTTGAAGAATATTTGGGATATAAAATTTAAATATAACCAGGAAATTAAAATAAAAACAACACAAACAGATAGTCAATACAGAGACAAAAGAAGAAAATCTGAAGACCAAATGATGAGCTCCAACATCCTACTACAGGAACTCCAGTAAAAAAGATCAGAGCAAATAGTGACGAAGAAATTATCCAAGTAACATTTTTTTAAATCTTCTAGATTGCAAGTCTAGATATTTCAGATCAAAAGTATACATATTATGTTTAACATAACAAGTAAAGAAAACCCAGAATACTATAGATGAACAGTTTTCAATAGACAACTAGAAGAGAAAAACACCATGTATGAAATATCAGAAATCAAAATGGAATATCCATGTGTTCCTACTTCCCATTTTATTATAACGTTTAATCTGGAATAGATGTTGAAATGTATCAAATACCCTTTCTGCTGAAATTGGGTTGCAAACAGTGAGAATCCAGCTTTGTTTTTACCTCTTGGCTATGAACAACTTGACCACGAGGGGGACTTGGTGCCAGAGGGTAGGTAACTTGGCATAAATTCAATTTTCATGGCTGGAAAAACAACACAAAGTCATTGAAGTTCACCATGCCAGTTTGAAATGCTTTTTAATTCAAATTGTTTGTTTTCCTTTCTCTTCCTTTCTCTCTATTCATTTTTTCCTTTGGCAAACATCTTCATGATTTGGCAAAGGTAGGAGGAGAATTCTAGACTGAAAACCATCACTTCTCTTTCCTTCTGTGTCACTTCTCCTTGGGGGCTTTCTCACTGTAATCACTGACTCTATCAGTTGGTCCCCTTTAAATAATTTCTTACTTTCTATGCGGTTCAGAGAATTATTTCTGTGATTTTTAAATACATCATACTCTGAGAAAAGCCATAGGGAAATAAAGTCAAAGATAAGAAAAATATTTTTTTTCCTTACTCAGTGCAGTGTAAAGTGTTAATCTTCTTAAGTGAACAATGGTCTCAATTTGTCAGAGGCTGAAGGTGTTACTCGGATGGGGGGATTTCAGTTTTAAAATGAAGACAACTCAGGTGAAGTGAGTTGGTTCCCTTTAACTTGACCCTCTGTTGAGGATACTTACACTTTAGCCTCAAGGAATTACCACAACCTCTCAGGTTCCTGAAGAGCTGTCATCTCTAAAGCTCCTAGAACAGTCTCCACAAAGGCACATCTGAACAACTTAACCCAGGATGTAACTCTCATGTGTCCCGTCCCGCGGGATGCGGTTATTCGTGGGGGCGAGGGGGACCGAGCCTGAAAGAGAATGGGCGAGAAAGAGAGAACGAGACCAAGCAGGTTTCTTGTCAAGGTCTGTTTAATGGCAGCGAAAAGCTGGTTTTTAAAGCTTACAAGTGAGCAGGGGGAAGAAGGGGCGGGGTATAAGGGAGCATGTCGTTTGCTGATAGGCAGGTTTGAAACTTTGGCTATTAGCTGGTTGAGCAGGCGCGGGAACGGGCGCCATTTTGAGCTTCAGCATGGAACTAACTTTTGTGCCGGCATGAAAGCTAGGCCAACGGGAAGTTGCAGTTTGGGCTGTAATAGGATGTGTGCAAGGTGGGGGGTCAATCCGGAAAATTATTTCTCTGTACT
>CAUYON010080914.1:0-46988 GCA_963573935.1 Arctocebus calabarensis | reverse complement strand
CTGAGGCAAGAGAATCGCCTAAGCCCAGGAGCTGGAGGTTGCTGTGAGCCATGAAGCCATGACACGCTACCAAGGGCGACAAAGTGAGACTCTGTCTCTAACGCCCCCCCCCCCAAATATCACTTCTTTTTGACAAAGGAGTATGCGGGTATTTGCATAAAGAGCTGGTGTGTTGTAACAGTAGCTGTAGAGTTCATTTTTACCTTCTACATTTTGCAGACAAATCGAACTCCAGATTGCCTTGTGGCATTCACTTCCAGGATTTGTCTTTATTATTATTATTTTTTTCATTCTATTACTCTTTAAAGTTGATTTGTGTTAAGGACTATGCAGCACACATTATTTTAGCAGCTTTCCTTTCATTTTGTTACTGTGTCTTTGCTGATTTTGCAGATTTTGTGTATATGTATATTTTGTGTATGTGTGTGTACATCCAATTAAAGATTTTAGGGCCTTATTTTCCTTATTAGTGAAATGATATTTAATCTGAAGTTTTAAACAAACAGATGAGTTTGATAAAATGTCACCCATTTTAGAAGAGACTAAAAAAGACTGACAATGTGAATGTTACTTTCTTTGCAATCTTATTAGTATTGCTCCATATTTTGTTGCAGCAATCATCTGATTTCTTTTCTGAATGTATTTATCAATTCAATTTATCAATTTATCAATTATTCATTCCTTATGAGGTTTTTGTTTCTAGTCCTTATCTTAAACATTGTTATTATTATTAAATTTTAAGCCTTTAAAAAAAGTCACCTGTAACCTGTCCTACAATTCCCCCCTGACCATATACAGACACACACATACGTACACACATATATACAAAAATATGCACGAGGCCCAAAAATATAAATGGAAAGTAAACAGATAATTCTTAAAGAAAGACACAGAACATTTTCTGCTCCTGTGTTGTGCAAATCAAAATAAAGTTTTGTACATGCTGAGATTGATTGGTTGTCTTCACAAAAGAATAATGTTTGGGAGGTGAATATATTTGTATATGTGTGTTACTAAGTTTTCACAAACTCATCTTTCATTTGTATAAAACTGCTACACTTGCCTTTTCTTCATCAAAAACTAACTTTGGGGTATTGTTTCTTTTCCTGAGCTTTGTTACCAATTAAAAAATTAAGACTCTTTCCTTTAAATGGTGGTGGTTTTGTTGGGGGGAAGCATGGGTGAACAGAAAATGCTGTCTTCCAAAGACAGAAATAGTGGGGGAAGGGAAGGACAGGTTATGGGCAAAATTTTTATCAAACTAATGTTTTTTAAAAGAACGTGTATTAAATATTATTATACTTATAAGGAAAAGGAGACCTTAAAATCTTTAGTTTGATTTCATAAGATGCCCAGAGTCAGTAGTGTGGGAACAGTGATGACATTCAAAACTTCTCTGGGTTTGAATTTCTTGTTCTCTAAAATGGAACAGGGAAAATGGCATGACATGTATTATGGCCTTTTCTGCCTCCATCAAACAGCTGAGAATCACAGACTTATATTTTAATACTGCGTCAATGACTTTGTCAATGAAAATATGCTTTAGGAGATTTTCCTCATCAGACCTACCCATAGTCCTTTGTACAGAATATCAATAAGTGGTGGTTTCTTCATTTTTCTTAAGTGTTTACCTGGGCGTTTAAGATGTCAGCATCTACTCATTACCTTGCTCAGAGGAGGCATTACTATTTGTTCTGTGGTTCTGTCTTCTTTCCAATCCTGGTCAGAGATGATCACTCAGAGGTGGGCACTTGATCCGTGGTAGCCAACTCTCCGCCATGGTTTTTTTTTTGGTCATCGTCATTCTATGAACCTGCTACTGCCATGGGTTTTTTTTGGGGGGGGGCGTTGTTGTTGTCGTTCTATGAACCTGCTAGGCAGTAATCATAGCAAATGCAGCCACGGAGAAGCAGAGTGGAGCAGGTACAGCAAAGTGCAAGGAAGGGACATCAGGGCTCTGGATGGACCAGGCAGGGAGGCAGAGCTGCCCTGATGTCATCCCTGTCTGCAGACCAGACGGCTCAAGGTCAGGGAATCCTTTGTATTCTGTCACAAATGCTTCTTCCCATAAAGATCTTCCCCACTGTATAGAATTTAGGTGGAATCGCAGTCCCCCTCTACTTTAGTCCTAATCGGTGAGCATTGTATTCAGTGAGCAAAAATCAACTGTAGAATATAGATTGATTGGTTTTTTCAACATTCCTTGAGGACCTCCTATATTCTAGCCATTTTCAGAGGGTTTACGGTTAGAACAATAAAGAACGCGTCTTTCTCTTTGTCTTTATGAAGCTTATACTCCAGAGGGGGAGCCAGTTATTAAATGAGCAGAATAAACAAGTGAGAGATGTTAATGATAATACCTTCTAGGGAAAAAATTAATGTTAGGGAGAGGAGAGGAAAAACTGGGCGCAGGTTTGCAATACTGACAGTGTGCAGAGGAGCCTTTATTTTACAGAATGGCACTGAAGACCTTGTGAGTGAGCCAAGATGACAGTTTGGGACAGAAGTGGCACAGGAAGAAACCAGGAGTGAGCAGGATCTTCAGTGGCTGCGTGCCCGGCAGGTGTGTGTGATGGTGAGATGAAACAGTGGCTGGAGTCACGTGAGCGAGTGACAGCAGAGATCACGGACGTAACAGGGAGCCAGGTTATGCAGAACTGTTTCTGATTCTCTTAATTAATGAAAAATCACCCCAACTTTATTGGCAACAAGAGATAATGTGCAGACTGGAATCATCACCCGGTACTGAGCCCTCAGAGGTGGCATGTTCTTTCCTGCTCCATATGCATTGGAGAAAGCAGAAGAAAATAAAAAAATGCTATCGGATGAAATCCTGGTTATGCTACTTACATCATGTTGTGATGAGACAATTACTTAACTCCATAGGCCTCTGAGTTCTTGTTAATGATAGTGGATTGCACGACATAGCTTAACTTTCAATAGAAGAGTTCGTGACTCTTTGGCGTCTATCAGCGTTTATTAACACAAATCGCTGGGCTATCAGTCAAGGCTCATTTGGTTACCTAAAAGAAGAACAAAACAAAATTCATTTCAAGACAAACTCAGTATAAGATACAGACAGTGTTAAAGAGGGGACACAGAGTTCAGTGGCTGTATCATCTGTGTCGTGTGCAGGAGGAAAGGGCAGACGTCACGTTTTCAGGACTTGGGGGTGCCTGTCTCCACCCTCTGTAAGCCACTCGTCTTCTCTCCCGTGACTTTTCTGATGTTGGGAGTCTCTGTCTTGAGCAACTTCCAGAATGCATCGCTCAGGCTTTGGACTTAGAGCATCCTCTTTTCCTCATTTCTAGTTAGAAAAACCTGGGGCTGTATCACTTGACCCCTCTTCTGGCCAACCCCTAGGCAAACCACATCATTACAGGTGTGGGGGAGAGGTCCAGTTTCTCCACAGCCTTGCCAACACTTGTCGCTTTGACTTTTTGATGTTGGTCATCTTAATAGGTATGAGGTTGTATCTCCCTGCAGTTTTTATTTGCGTTTTCATAACGGTTAATGATGTTGAGTATCTTTTCATGCACCTCTTTGCCATCAGTGTGTCATCTTTAGACAAATATCTGTTGAAAGACTTCAGTCCATTTTTAGCCAGGTTATTATTATTACTATTTTGCTATTGCATTGCTATTGAGTTTCTTATATATTTTTGATATTAAACCATTATTAGATTATGGTTTGCAAATATTTTATTCCACATTCTGGGTTGGCTTTTTACTTTGCTAATTCCTTTGCAGAATCCTTAATTTTATATAAATCATTGCCGTGCCTTTATCTATAATCCAGCACTTCTGCTCTGGGTGTATATCCAATAGTATTGAAATCAAGATCTTAGAGCTGAACTCTCATATTCATTGCTACATTATTCACAACAGCCAAGATCAAAAAACAACCTAATGTCCATCACTAGATGAATTAATAAAAAAAAGTGCTATACACTTACAATGGAATATTTTTTTCTGCTGTAAAAAAGAAGGAAATCTTGCCATATCGTATAACATAGAGGGTATTATGCTAAACAAATAAGCCAGTTGTAAAAAGACAAATACCATGTGATTCTACTTATCTAGGTTATCTAAATAGTCAAACTCATTGAAACGGGGTAGAATGGTGATGGTGATGGTTGAGATGAGGGGCAACTGGAGTTACAAAGTTTCAGTTATGCAGGATGAGAAAGTTCTAAATATCCACCGTACCTATAGTTAGCAATAGGAATTGTCACCTTGCAAATGTATGAGGCGGTATTTCTCATATTAAATGTTCTTACCGCAAAAGGGTGGGGTGAAGAGGGAGAGTCCTTCCCTACAATGGAAGGAAAGGGGTGCTCTTGTCAGTGGGGAATTGTCAGTAGAGCCCCCTTGTATTCCCAGGGGGTGTTTCACGACCTCCCCCCATGGGTGGCTGAAACCATGATTAGTACCAAAACGTGGTGCGGTTTCTCCACATATCCACGCCTATGATGAAGTCTAATCTATAAATTACGCACAGTGAGAGTTAACAATAACGAGAGCATGACAATATATAGTAATGGAAGTTACATGAATGGGCATCTCTCTCCCTGGTCCCCCCTCCCCCAAGAATATCTTACTGTGCTGTCCCCACCCTTCTTGTGAAGAAGGGACGGTGCAAGATTTTATCACACTACTTGGCATCATGCAATTTAAAGCTTATGAGTCATTTATTTCTGGAATTTTCCACTTATTCTGGGGGCATGGTAGACTACTGTTGACTGAAAGTGGAAAGGGGAACTGCTGGCGGGGGTGGTCTATATGTGGCACAATCTGTATCCATGCAGATGGGCCTCACAGCATTTTTGCGTTGAATATAATTTTATAATTTTGTGTGTATTTGTTTAATTCTATGAAGACATCTTTTTCCCCCCAAAGGAATTGAGATTTTAAAATTCCTGGGTTTTTTTGTTTTTTTTTTTTCCTGCATGGAATGGAGACAAACCAAAGATATGGGGAAAAGTCTCTTTTGATTCACAGAAAGGGAATCTGGAGACTAGTTCAAACCAGGTACTTTACCAGTAAATACTTTTTTTTTTTTTTTTTTTGAGACAGAGTCTCACTCTGTCACGCTGGGTAGAGTGCTATGGCATCACAGCAACCTCAAACTCCTGGGCTTAAGCAAGTCTCTTGCCTCAGCCTCCCAAATATCTGGGACTACAGGTGCCCAGCCCACCACAATGCCCGGCTATTTTTAGAGATGGGATCTCGCTCTTGCTCAGACTGGTCTTGAACTCATGAGCTCCAGCAATCCACCCGCGTTGGCCTCCCAGAGTGCTACGATTTTAGATGTGAGCCACCATGCCTACCTTACCAATAAGTTCTAACGGGCAAGTAATGAACTTCATCTGGGAAAGGGGCAACCTGAAGTCCCCCCAGGTACCAAGCCCTGCTGTAATTTATGGTTTGGGAAGCATTTTTTGCGTTATACTGCTGGATCCTCATGGCAATCCAGTGAGGGTACTCCTGCCTAAACTTCAGAAGAAGAAACTAAAGCATAAAATGTTTGTTTTGCTCCATGTGAAAAAAATAGTACATGCTCAATATATTTTTATTTATTGTGGTATATGGTATAATTTACATATAATAAAATTCACATTTCATATATACAGCTATATGAATTATTGCAAACATGGAGAGTCATGTACCATCACTGCAATCAAGAATTACAACATTTGACATTGTCATAAAGCTTTCCTCAGAGTCCACTGTCCTTACTGCTGTCTGACTGATAGCAATGAGATCTCAGTCTTATTCCCAGGATGTTCTATAGCTGAAAGCAAATATGTCCCCCAAGTCTGGCTTTCATTCAGCATTCACCTTTGATTTTTCTCCATGAACTTGGCCTCCCAAGGCAGGTGGATTGCCTGAGCTCACGAGTTCAAGTACAGTTTGACTGTGTCTATGTACCATACCTTGTCCCCTCACCCCTTGGGTGACTTCTGAGTTACTTCCAGCTTTTTGAAATTTGTGAATAAAGCAGCAACAGACATTCCTGTAAGGTTTTTATATGGATGTGCGTCTTATTTTTTTTCCCCCTTGGGTGAATATCCAGCTGTGGCATTTTGTGTATGCCAAACTCTTTTTCTAAGGCAGCCTTATCATTTTTGCATTGTTCCAACCCATAACACATGAGTGTTTCAGTTGCTCCTTATCTTTTCAGTATTTGGCATTGTCAATTTTTAAAGATACATTTTTAGAATTAGCTGGAAAAAAAAAGAATTTGAATTCAATCATAAACCTTTTGAGTCTGGATGGAATAAATGGGATAATAAGTTTGGAAGCAGTTCTGTATTGATGGAGTTATATGAAAGGTTTGTACATTGGATGCATGGTATCTGGTATTAGGGTACAGGTTATCATTCATTTATCAAATACAAAAGGTCAGATAGGAAAAGTTACCATATGGGTTGTTTGTGCCAATTTAATTTGCTGCATCACATCAGAAAATAACATTGGTCTTCAATCATTGTTGTTATAGGCAGAATTTGGGAAACTTAGGCTTTAAGAATTCAGAAATGAGAAATTTCACTCCGGGCATAATTTTGCCCAAATCATCCTTAGAATAGGAGTGAGAATGAAGCTGGAGGCAGATTTCTTCGGCTCTGCTGATCTTGTACTTAGGACAGAAGAAGCTGAGTGTATCTGGTCATGTTCACCCATGACCATTTATTGAAGGTCCTCTCTTTTAAAGCACGGTCAGCCTTGCCACGGCAGGAAAGATCTACTTTCTCCTCCTTCTGGTCACAGCTGAGCCCTGGGGAAAACCCTGTTTCGCCACCATGTAGAATTACTTCTGCCCTTTCTCCCTTGTCGGGGAAAGAATAATTGATGGCCTTTGCCATTGCAGATCTTTGTGTAAGCAGGAACTATTTTGAAATTCCTTGTTAACAGAAATTCTTCTTTGAGAAGTAGATGTGTGGTGTAGAATACCAAACAGATGCTTGGGGAATGAGCTTCTATCATGCCTTGTTTTGTCCAGCTGCCAGTGATTTTTGTTTGTGGTCTCTAAGGAGATACATGACACCGTATCTTTCGTCTCCCTTTCTCCTCCGGATTCTTCTTATTCTTTTCAAGTAGTACTTTCTTCTATCTCAGCCAGAATAGATTATAATCATTTCCTAAAAAATGCTTGTGTTTCACATGAGAAAATTATTTCAAACTAATGATCTATTACCAGTCAGATGAAAGACATACTAAAAATTTTCATTTGGTTCACATTTCTTCTCATTCAAAATGCCTAAGGTTATTTTTTTTAAATAATGCCACCTTGTATTTGTTTCATACTATTTTATGTGTAAAGAAATTGTTATTTACATGCTATATAAACTAAGAGTAAATTTAGCATCTCCTTATTTACTTTTCTTAAAAAACAAATTACCATTCTTCTTAGTGACTTTTCCTGTGACTCAGCTCTTTAATGATGTAGAGATTCCATTTCCATCCCTACTGAAACCTTTTCTTCTTCTTTTCCTCCCTCCCTTTTTTCCTTGCAAAAGTCCCACTCGAGAGGAGAAAAATTAAAGATTAATTATGTAGATAACAGTCTCTGAAGTGGGAGGTACCTGGTTCTCAGTTATAATCTTGCAACTTCTAACTTTATGCCATCGGTTAAAGTTAAATAAATAACTATTTAACCTCTCTGTACTTTTCCAACTTGGAAAATTGGGTTAGTGAAAACGCACCTGCTGCACGGGGTATTTGTGGATTAAACGAGTTAATCCATAAAGGACATGGTTCATGGTTCATTTCCTGGCCTGTGGTCCTTGCAGGCTACTGTCAGTTACCAACTGAAGTCACGTCCTCCTGCAGAGTGATACAGACCTTGCCTTTTGCACTCCTTAGAGTTCTGTTGACATTTCCTCCCCTATGTTCTCATCTTGGATTCAAGAGGGCATGTTAAAGATTGTAGAAACAAAAACAGTCCAGCTCATTAAATGTATTTATCACTTTGTTAAGGGTCCATGTCTTCCACCATCCTGGCTAAAATAAATGTCAGTGTCTATTATTTGGCATGGATTTGTCACAGTAGTGAAGAGGGCTAACCCTTAGTGGTAGCTGGCCATTAGGAACCAGGTATTGGAATCAGTGATTGACATTTTTTCAGAGAATGTTTAAGAGAATAAAATAAGGATCAATATTTCCTGCTCTATCTCCTATATTATGAAGATTTTTTTTCAAGTCCATGTACAAATAAAGGTTTTGGTACATTGGAATCATTACAGCATCATTGTGGAGTGATGTCCTGGGGAGGTGGGGGAACGAGTGGGCTTTGGTGCTGGAGTGTCCTGGGTCTGCAGCTCAGTTCACCAGTTCCCAGATGGAACACAGTTCAACAATAACATAACCTCTTACAGTTTTTAGTCTTTTCTGGGGGGTGATAAAACCCATGTAAGCATTTATGAAAAGGATTAAAGGAGATGCTGAGCATTAGAACCCACAGCCAAGCATCTTAACACATACAAAGCAGGTTCTCATTAAATGTTATCTATTTCCCAGTCCCCGCGCAGAACGGGGACAAGAAATTATTCTTTAGCACCATTTTGATGGGATAATTAGCTCAATTCCTTGCTCTAGCCTTCAAATGACTTAGTGTCCAGATTCTCATTTGATAGTCTCAGCATTTGGACAGTGACTTTATTGTTCTGGTCTCTTTCTCAAGGCTGTGAATATCTAGGATTTCCAGAGAGCTGAGCCTTTCTGCCCCATCAGTGGCCCTTCTAGTCATGTACTCACCAAAATAACAAACACAAAAATTCGGACTGAATATCCCTAATCCCCAAATCTGAAATTTGAAAGGCTCCAAAAACCAAACCAAAACCAAAAACTTCTCGGCTGCCATGATTTTCAAAGGAAATGCTGCAAGTAGTATTTTGGATTTCAGACTTTTGGATTAGGAATGAATGATCAGATAGTAAATATAATGAACATATTACAAAATTTGAAAAAAACAATCAGAAATCTGAAACACTTCTGCTCCCAAGCAGTTCAGGTAAGGATTACTGAAGTTTTATATACGTTTTAAAGAATTCTCTCTGGGTTGTCTTTGGTATAAACTTGTACAGATAAGGATTACTCAACTTTTATATACGTTTTAAAGAATTCTTTCTGGCTTGTATTTGGTATAAACTTGATAAAAGGTTTTTAACCTAGGCATTAGACACTTTAAAACATGTCTTGATAGTATAGATTTATCTTTCAGCAGAATCTCCAAATACAACACCTTTGAAACTAGAATACGAAACCATTTTTTAAAGCTTCAGTCTCTATGTCCTGTCTCTGATTTTTTTTTGTTGTTGTTGTTCCAGTTATTGGCGTTAAAATGATGTCGTACGCAATCCACGTTCTGCAAGTGTAAATATAAATGAAACCTCATGAAATTTATCATGGCTCACTGAGCCACAAGTTTAATGTCTTCTCTCTTTTTTGTATCATAACAAATTAATTGTCTGTCACTTGCTTAAAATATCTTCTCTACTGTAATTCATGAGCTATTCATTTATTCTTCTTGTCTTTTTCGTCTCCTTTTTTTTTTATTGTTCATGATATTTATAATTGGTTCAACCCTCCTCCACTCTTGTTTTGGCCCCATGCTTCAGGCGTCCCCACCTCCTCTCTAGGTTTTTCCTTCAGTCGGGAGCTTCCCCTCCCAGGAGGTTAATTCTGCCAGTCTTTATCACAGTCTGGTCTTCATACGTCTTGACATATGGATATTATGCTGCAGAATGTTACTTTGGTTCATTATATTCATGATACCATATTAATCGGTTGAGTAAAAAGAAGCGAACACCCTAGGATACATTTCCCATGTCTGGTTTTGACTGTTAAGTGGCAGTGATTTCAACCAATATCCGAAAAGTCTTGGTGATTTAATGATTCAGTCTGCTCACAGATAAGGACTTGGGTCACTTAACCAGGCAAGCCCCCTGAACTGGTAGAAGTGCCCGCTGAGTGAGAGGGGAATTTAGAATGTGAAGTAGATGACAGGGTTGCTTTGGGATCAGCTGGAGCAATAGAACCCGTCCTGTGCCCCACTCTCCTCTTGTAAATTTCTACATCTTAAATACCCTGGCCAACTAGGAGTTTGGAGAAGCTGTGTCTGGATGACTTGAACTTCATGTAAGAGACGCAAGAGGATTGCAGCGGAGCAGACCCCTTTCATCAGATTGGGAAGCCTTCCACCTGTTGCTTTGAGCTTTGGCCACTCCCCTTCTCTGCAGAGTTAACCTTCAACAGTAGGTGCCATCTTGCCAGAAGTGACATGCCCTCCCAGGTGGGCCAATGGCCCATGGCTGCCCACGTGATATGGGGTGTATGAAAGGCCAGGCCTCTTCACTTAAGGTGGGGGCTGCTGTGAGGGTGACTCCTGTCCCACAGTCAGCCCCTGTGATGAGGCCAGGGATGAGCCCCAGGGCCCCAGGCTGGGCCATGTCCTTGTTTGGCCTTTTGCTCTTCCTACCTTGCTGTCCTCACTCCTTGCCCAGCGAGGAAGATTAATCTCCAGGGAACCCCAAGTAAGCTACTGCTATGACATTTTTTTTTTTTACACAAATATCTATCTTTTATAGTACATAAGAGTGGCATTCTTTCAATACAAATTTTCCTTTTGTAATAATTTTAGACTTACATAAAAGTTCCAAATAAAATTTCCAGGTATCCTTTATTCAACTTCCTGGAGTAATACATTCCATAACCGTCATGTACTTATTAGATCTAAGAGACTACCGTTGATACAATCCTATTGGCTAGACCACAGACATTGTTTGCATTTTGTCATCTTTAAAATTAATGTCCTATTTCTGCTGTACCAGGGACCGGACATTTCATTTAATCATCAGTCTCTGTAGATTCCTCTTGGTTCTTGCTTTGTTTTTCACGACCTTGACCATTTCAGAGTGCTGGGGAGATGTTTTGTAGACTGGTCTTCAGTTTGGACTTTCTGATGTTTTCTAATGGTTATTCTGGAGTCGTGGGTTCGTCAAGAAAATATGACAGAGGTGACATGGCCTGCTCCTTGCATCATCACACTGTGTACATGACCACAACCCTACCTTTCGATTGTAATGTGAATTTTGGTCACTGTAATTTGTTATTTTCTCTCCTTATTTTACTCTTTGGAAACTAGTGATTAAATCCAGAACATACTCAACAGGAGGGGAATTAAGCCATACCCTAGAGGGCAAGACCCTATATGTATTATTTGCAATGTTCCTTTAAAAAAGATTGATCCTTTCTCTCAGATTTATTGATCCAGTCACTTATGTATAATGATACTGACTCAGATTTTATTTTTTGTGTTATAGTGAAATACTGTCATAGTTTATGTTGCTAAAACTTGTCCAGCTTTGGCCACTGGGAGCCCTTTCAGGTCGACTCCTATGTCCTTTGACATGCCTCGTATTTTTATTCTTTAGCGATTTTTTTTTTTTTTAACTTTCTGGTACTATTAGAATGCTCCAGGCTCATCTTTGTATTTCTTACCCCATGCCTAGAATCAGACATTTCTTCAAGGAGCCATAAGAACCATTTTTAAATGTTTTCTAGAAAATGTAATATGCCAAACAAAATGTATATTTCATAGAGTGAGTTTATGTTGGAGTGGCTTTCTGGGAAAATACATACAACCCAGGAAAATATCACATTCCAGCATGTAATTTGCTTTCTTGGGTCTCCTTTGTTTTTCTTTATTTTTATGGGTAACAACTTTCTGACTTTGTGACTCCACAAACACATTATTAAGCACTTCTGTTGCTCAATAATGAGTTGAGTTTGTGAATCTGTATCATAATTGTGTTTCATCAGTGAATGAATTGTGTTTGATAAATTAGATGCTTATTCTTTACTTACGGCTACCAGCTCTGATGACTAAATGTGAGAAGGATGTAACTCCTTTCTTTTGGATCAGTCGATGGGGAATTGAATGACTACCTCTTAAAGAACAGAGCAGAGGACAAAGAGACGGACTAGACATTAGATGGCTCCTTCTCGACCCCTGGTAGACAAAAGGGGACCAGGCATTCCATGCCTACCACGGAGATTAGGACTGGAACAAAAGAAGAGAACACACCTGTTCCCTCTGAGTGTATTTGTTTACTAGCCTTTTGACCCAGGATGACAGTTTGATTACATGTTTATTCATTTATTTATTTTTGAGACAGAGTCTCCCCACTTTGTCTCCTTGGGTAGAGTGCTATGGCATCACAGCTCACCGCAGCCTCAAACTCTTAGGCTCAAGTCATCCTCTTACCTCAGCCTCTCAAGTTGCTGTGGCTCCGCCACACATCTGGCTATTTTTAGAGATAGGGTCTCATTCTTGCTCAGGCTGGTCTCGAACTCCTGAGCTCAGGAAATCCACCCGCTTCAGCCTCCCAAAGTGCTGGGATTACAGGTGTGAATCACCGCACCTGGCCTTTCTTACTAAACAGTAGGTAACTGAAACTACATGGAGGAATGACAGTTTCAATGTTTTCCACTTTTATACAGTTTAATGTAAAACATTAAGATTGATGAACATCCCAAGATAATTTTTTTTTTCAATAGAAGACTTTACAATTCATCCAAGACTCCTACCTGTTCTCTGTCCCCTGTCTTCTCCCCAGAAATTGCTTCACTGTCAAACTGGCACATTTTCTTGAATCTATTATGTAAATGAGGGAACTGATCATTTGTTGACAAGCTTGAGACTGTAGAGAACTTTTGAATATAGCCACTTGGAATTTTCAAATACTTGCAGTAATAATCATTGCATATGGTGATTTATTTCTGAAACAGGGGCTTATGGCATCATCATTATGCAGAGAAAATGCTTCTGTTAAATTAAAACAAGTCAAAATGCAAAGCTTAATTAGCAGAATATATTTACTAGTAAGAAATAATTAAATACACATTAATCAATTAAAATAAATGTAGCAGGTTTCTGCCCTTTCTTTTTTTTTTTTTTTTTGAGACAGAACCTCAAGCTGTCACCCTGGATAGAGTGCTGTGGCATCACAGCTCACAGCAACCTCCAGTTCCTGGGCTCAAGCGAGTCTCTTGCCTCCGCCTCCTAAGTAGCTGGGACTACAGGCTGCTGCCACAATGCCCAGCCATTTTTTGGTTGCAGCCGTCATTGTTGTTTGGCAGGTCAGGGCTGGATTTGAACCCGCCAGCTCAGGTGTACGTGGCTGGCGCCTTAGCCCGTTGAGCCACAGGCGCCGAGCCAAGATTTTCTGCCCTTTCTATAGTTATATTTATTCTTTTCTGTTACATTAAAATGCCTTCTCTTTATTTTATTCACCATATGCCCTGGCTTTGCCTTTCTGTCAATTCCTTCTTACTCTCACTTCCTGGCTCCTTCTCTTCTTGTGACTTCCATGTGCTGGTTTGTCCTAAGGTCTAGGTTCTGTCTTCATTTCTTCTATATATTCCCTATGGGAATGAATCAAGTCATATCCAATCTTCTCTCTCTTGTTAAACGAGCTCAACAGCTACCTTCTTCCTTCGGTCATACTTTAGAAATTATCCACCTTCTTATTTTCCGTCATCCCCTCATCTAATCTATTGATTCAGCTCCAAAATATTTCTGAAATTATTCATTAATCTAAATGCATGCGACTGATTATTCCAACGTAGCATAATGTATTTCATACTGTAACATACATCAAGAGTTCATTCCTTTCAATTGCTGGAAAGTATCCTGTTGAATAGATATACCACATTTGTTTATCCATCTGGTTGGAGGGCATTTAGACTATTTCCACTTTGGGGGCTATTCACAAAAATGCTTCTATAAACACGGTATATAAGTTTTTGTGTGGAAATACTTTTCCTTTTCACAAGGGTAGGTTCTTAGGAGTAAAATTCCTAGGTATATAATATATGTTTAGTTTTGAAGAACAGTTTGGTAGTTTCTTATAAAGTGGATGTACTATTTTATATCCCCATCAACAAGGTGTGACCTTTATCTTTCCCAGTGCTTGCTATTTCTGATTCCAATCATTTTTGCTTTATAAATTTTCAAGTCAGTGAATTCTAATGAAACCATCAATTCACATACCAAGTGCATGTGAATCCCCTGTGTCATGTGTTTCTACCAAGTTAAAGAATTCTGAAAATGTTGTTCTTAATGGATAAATGGAAATTATAAATGGCTAGGTTGTAAGCAAGGACAGTCATTTCCCAGATTAGCAGGTCAGCTAAATCTTTCTGATCCGGTCAGATTTACTGATCAAATTAAATGAAAAGGAAACTTTGCTCTTGCAACCACATGAACAGTTAGGTAAGTTTTCCAATAAACAAGTGCAACTCATTATATATACAGGGTGGCTATAAAGTTCATATACAATTTAAAATAGTTTGCAACTTAAAATTGCACATGAACTTTTTGGCTGCCCTGTATATTATAGGTAAGGGCAGAATCAACCCTTGTAGAGAGAAAGTGTAAGATTAAATATGAGAAGCCAATAATACAGGATAATTAACATCACTGACCTTAGAAAACTATAGTCCCTAAAGAGATTTCATTAGCTTTGGGAGAACAAATAATACCCCCAAAGAATTGCAGAATTCTTTCTCAAA
This sequence comes from Arctocebus calabarensis, assembly GCA_963573935.1. Taxonomy (NCBI): domain Eukaryota; kingdom Metazoa; phylum Chordata; class Mammalia; order Primates; family Lorisidae; genus Arctocebus; species Arctocebus calabarensis. Next base: position 32,412 of record CAUYON010080914.1, on the reverse strand, counting down.
GCTGAAGAAATATTGGAATGAAATGATTACCTGGTAATTCATCAACTGTAGAAGGAGGTAATATTTCACAGTTGTCCTTTAAAAAGCCAAAAGATTTTATAATGAAGTATAGGTTTTATGCATGTAGCATTAATAGACTTACTGATCTCTTGTCATTGTAAGTGCAATTTTATCATAATGTCTAAAAGATATTAAGTAGTTATCAGTTAATGAACTAATCAATGTGTTTTGTATTTTCAATTAATCCTTAGTTTGGATTTGAGGTCAGATTATATTCCATAGAAATTAATAAGGTCCTAATGAATTTCTACTCTAATGTTTAAAATATCTGGAATCTAAAATATTTAATTCGCGTAAACCCACAAGAGGCTAAACCTTCTAGGAGACTTGGGAGTCATTGTTTTCTTCCAATGACAATGAAAAGAAAGGATATCTTCCAGAGTTTTCCAATAGTCATAACACGCACAAATTATATATTAACAGAGAAAATGTTAAGTTCGCCATTGCAGATACTGTGTAAGACAAAAGGTCATTTGCTTTATATTGGGAATGTTACACTTACACAAAGTTCAGAAGTATGATATGTGAATACAAGGTAATAAATCAGTTTTGGCAGAGGGTAATTAAAGAGATTAATAGTATTCCCTTTCACCTTGACATTGAAAACAAAATGAGTTCCACGTCTTTATACTTCCTGTGTATTTCTCTCCCCATCACACTTTGTCACCCTCCTTACATACAATAAATATATATTTTAGGATATAAATGTAACACTTTATAAAGGCTTATCATATCCTAAAAAGCAAATATTTATAATGGTAGTATAGTCATAGATTTTTTTTAATAACATCAATTAACAAAACTCATTCATCTTGGATCTCTAAAGCCCTATAGAAAATTAGAACAATTGTAAATATTTAACAAAGTATTAGAATATGCAGATAGTTCTTTCTTCAACTGACAACCAATGTGACATCTCCAACAACCCAAATGGTCTTAAATAGCTACAATGTTTACTGCTTCTCTTTCACAAATTATTATTCTGTTTCCTGGTCCTGTGTTAAATGCTTTTACATGGCCTAATTTAATCCTTCCTACCATTATCTGAATAAATACATTTATTCATTTCTTGTAGATATGGCAACAGAGACTTACTAAGTTTAACTATTTGTTTAAGATCACTTAAAGTGCTCAAAGTGCAGGATCTCAGACTTGAGTCTGGGGATGTCTGGTTACATGGCTGAGTGGTAGAGCTGTTTTGCAATTCTCTCATCTTCCTAACTTATTGGAAGAGGCTACACATGTGGACAGTGAAGTCACATTGTGTCCTCAGGCAAGCCAAGATCACATGGACCTATGTTCTGCCACAGGACCCACTATTGGGACCTATTCTGGTGAAAGCATGCAAAAAGGGAAGCAAGATGGTTCAAATTAGAAAAGAGAACAGTGGCTGAGGACAAGTAATTACAAATTAACTCACATGATTGGAAATTTGGACAATGTATGCCCTAAAATGTACTTGTATCTTTCCCTTTCATGTGCTTCTGGCTACAGGTTCTTTCCCCTTTTGAATCTATGAGGCCCTGGGCATGTTAGCATAAGGGATGGCTAAGGTCATGCTGCCACTGAAATCCAGATCCTAGCTGTCTCAGATGCTATGAATGGTTTTGTGATTCCCTGGGATGAAACCTACTTGATCATGTTGTATCTTTTTTTTTTTTTTTAATCTGTGACTGTAATCTATTGGCTAGGATTTTATTGAGAATTTTTGCCTCTATATTCATTAGTAAAATTGGTCTGACATTCTCCTTTTTAGTTGATTTTTTTTTTCCTGGTTTTGATATCAGGATGATATTTACTTCACAGAATGTGTTGGGGGAAGATTCCTTCCTTCTCAATTTTTTGAAATAATTTCTCCAGTATGGCTCTTCTTTGAAGATTTGTTAGACTTCTGATATGAACCCATCTGGACCAGGGCATATTTTTGTTGGAAGAGTTTTAATTGTTTCTTCAATCTCAGTGTTTGAAATTGATTTATTTAAGAAGCCAATTCTTGGTTAAGCCTAGGGAGGGGGTGTTGATTCCAGGTATTGATCCATTTCCTCCACACTGTCAAATTTCTGGGCCTAGATTTTCTTGTGGTATTGAGAGATAATCTCTTGTACCTCTGTGACATCTGTTGGTATTTCCCCTTTATGATACTGATTGACATTATTAGAGATTTTACTTTTTTGTTTCTGGTTAATCTGGCCGAATGTTTTTGTGCTTCTACCAGGAAAAAATTATTAAGTGCTGTGAAATATTCAAAATAACTCAACACTAGAAATTTACATGAGAGATAAGTAATGAATATATATACTTCAAACCCTTGATTGAACCTACAACATTTGGGGGAGTGGGTAGGAGGGCTGGCACCCATATATCAATATTTCATCTAACTTGTCTTCAGTAAGCTATACCTTTTCTGAGAAAGGGTCATGCATAAGCGTTCTGGATATTGTCCAATGTGTGCATATTAGAAAATAAGCAGACAGTGGTTGATTAGTGCATCAGAGTGACATGCCAGCCCAAACTCATGCCCAGAAGACAGACAATAGATGTCACTGCCAAGGTAGCTAGAGCACACTCACATTTCTATAAATCATGGTGTAGGTATGTGGGTAATGATAGTGATTCCAGCTGTCACCCATGGAGACAGACATTTGAAATGTAATATAAATGGGCTTATGGGGGGGGTCCACTCTCTAGGCACTTTCTGGCTCCCCTAGCATCTTTCTGAGGATTATGACAGATATAGTTAATGATGAATATCATGCATTTTTCATTAAAATCTATATTTCAGCAATGTATTGTTTGAATTAATTTTACGTGGCATTTCTATTTGGGATTGATTTGTTTGATTTTGTGAGATTTCTAGGATAGGAGGAAAAGCCAGATGGAAATTGGACCAGGAATTCCCTCATGGTCACAAAAATCTGTACTGTCACTGTCACAATCACGGGCTAAGGCCAGGTCTGCTACACATTCTCTCTCAGTGAAGCCCCTAGAATGTGACCCCTGGATGAAAGAGAGGAACGCAAAATAGATCTGAGATTTTGGTTCTAGAGAATGCTGGCAGTGGGTTCGCAGACTGGGTTTTAAAATGATTACATACCATCTCTCACTCTATCATGTTTGTTACCTTGGAAAAACTTTTTAAAATAAAGACAATTTGTGAAGTGTCAAAGAAGACATTAAAATGTGTTATTTTCAAGGAGAAGCAGTGAAACTCAGCACTGGAAGCTGTTATTCAATGTTCTTCAGTTATTGTTAGGGGCACAATAGCAATTAGGTCAAAAAATATTTGAGCTTTTTTCAGAGCAAGTCACAATGAGATCCTAATTTGCATCTGAGTATTATCCTGAGAATTGTAATGTTTTCAAGAATGTATTGCTTGAAGGGAATGTAGATGGATATTGGCATAGAAGATATTGGCATGTGGGTATGTAGGTAGATAAATATAATCCTCCTCAGCTGTGAAGCATAATAAAGAATGAGAACTGTAATCCTTTTCTGATTTTAGATTTAATACATGACAGGAGAGGACGTAGTATATTGTAGTATTTATAGTATTTACATTTAACGCAAACCCCTTACAAAAATATCAGTAGGTGCGAAGGCTTTATGCCTGCCTTCGGATTATACAGTTGAAGGATGACAGTCGCAGGCAGCGTTTGAATACCTCTCGAGTTTCTTTGCAGACACTTTTAAGAGTAATCCCGCTCCCAGTATGTGACACGTGGGTTTCATTTCTTACTATATAATTTCCCCCCACATAGAACTCTGATTGGCAACGACTGAACAGGCATGTGTAAATATATTTAACAGTATATTATCACTGGTATCAAAATAAATATAAGCTAGAAGTTTCAAGAATGAGTTCACTCCGTTAATCTTTCTCTAGAGGACAGTTGTCTGGTCTCTTGGCATCTCTGGGCATTTACTCGGCCTTCAGAGGCTAATATTCTGCCTCTGAGCAAAAACGTGTGCTCTTGAACTTCTTACGGGTGTGTGCACACATACCTACCTTTAATGATGGAATGGAGAAAGGAGGAGAAAGAAGAGAGAGATGCTTGCCAAAAAGTCACAATGTATTTCAAATCAGTGAAGCACCAATGATGATACTACTAGCCTGGCCATTATGGGGGGAAAATCTTCAAAGAACATTTGCATTCTCCAGCAGCCCTCATTCATTCTCTGATCATTGTCTTAGGTCAAATAGGCATGCAAAGTTAGGAGTTAGGTGGACACCATCCAAAAAGAAGTACCACATTCTTGCCTTTGACTAACTTCCTAACAAGTTATGTCCTGCTAAAATGTAAATCCCCCCTTCCTAAGTCTTTTCTTTTATTATATAAAAGAAAATGTTTATGTTAAGGTCTCTCTTTCCCCCTTCCCAAACCTTTATGTAAATCTGAGTATCATTGGTGTGTGTATTAAAAAAAAAATACATCGAGCTCCTGTGCGGTCTGAACATACTCTATTAGTTCAACTTTATTTGAGTCCCAAGTAATTTATAGTCTATCAAGATGCTCAAAGTAAATAGAATAGCTCTTCACATATGGCAGATTTGTTTGTTTATTCAGGGTCTGAAGTGAGATGAGACAAATGAAGAGTTCCTTTAATTTTATCTGGTGGTTTCTATTTATTTAATCCTTAGCAACCCAACATCGTAACACACAAGCACAAACACACTTCTCTATTTTCACGCATCTCTGATCTTTCTTCCTCTTATAGTTTTTTTTCTTCCTCTTCCCATGGAGTCTGTAGGGGTTGATAGCAGAATGGGAAGGAGGAGAGAAAGCTATTGAATAACTCCCAACATCTCCCTAGACGTGGTTCCAAGGTAGATGTTTGCTTGTCAAAATGGCCACACACATACACACTTGCTAACACACGCGCTAACACACACAACCTTTCATGTGTCTTAACAGTTATGCTCCTTTCAGAGTTATGCTTAGAATATAGAGATCAGCATAATTTATTTAAAAAATCTGACATCTCTCTATTGTTTCTTTTTGCCCACCACATATAAATCATAAAAATTGAAGCAATTGTGTTGGCGAAAAGTATACGACAAATATTTAAGGTTGAAAAATAAGCTGATTCCCTCAACCAAAATCAGAATAAATATAAGATAATGAGTGTCTGAGAAAACAGAGGAAATAAGGACAAAAACTTTATATTTATTTATAAACAGTAGAAAAGGATAAACACATAGGTCTAAAGCTTCGTCTTAACCAACAGACCTCAATCTCATAGGAAACATTGTAAATGACCCTACTTATTTTAAGAACAAAATAAGCCATTTCATCTTTTTCCCCTAATTTCAAAAATGCCCAGAGTCTCATTAGTGCTGTTTCGGGTGTTCTATTTTTGGAGCAGTGATGAAAGCTATTTCACATCTCTGAGAAGTGATAGCGCAGAAAAAATGGGATCTCTGCACCCTAGATAATTTAAAATGGAAATCCCAGTAGCAGTTCTGGGAGAAATAGAGAGAAACCATATGCACAGACATACTCTCTTGAGCCTCAGCAAACTTTTCAGAGTCTTGAAAAACACCGAGAGGAAAATTTCCTCCAGTACAGCTATGGTAGAGTTTGATCCCATCTAATTTTATTTCGGGACCATGTAGAAGCAACCAGGAAAAAATACATGTCTTCTGGCTTCTGACACTTCCTTGTGATTCTGACCTAATGGCCTTAGATGAATTATTAAATCTGCCCCCAAAATTACTGTTCAACTCAGTTCAACTATATTCCCATAGTAGAAGGGCCTAAGGGTGGATCTCCGTAATGGCCTCTGAGGGCTTCATTACCCTGATGACTGTTCCAGAATCCTCAACGGAAGTGATGAGCCTTGTTCCAGTGGCCATCACCGCAGAGGACAGGAGGAGCAGCCTGAGACCATCTGTAAGGTCTGAGGAATGAGAGGGGCCAGGTGTACTTTTCAGCATTCCTTTGCCTTTTCTGGCTAAAGTAACCAGATATCCCAGGGCAGGAATGAGGCATAGACAGAGGAACCAGAAACATTTTAAAGTAATATTTGCATATCACTTTTATGCCTTGAAATAACCCACATCACCACTGTAGGATCCTTCTTAGATGCCGGTTGTCCTGGCCTATCCTTCCCATGTCCTGGCATTTCCACAACTCTTCTTGTTTTCCAGATACCCAAATTCCCATTCTGCTGCCATTCTTCCTTGGTGGTATTCCAGGCCTGACTTTTCTAATTTACATGCAACCTTCACATCATGAATCCTATATTAAAACACAAAGATACCTATTATTTCTTCCTCTAAGCGTATTCATAGATGTCAACTTGCCTATATTCCTTGAGAGTAGGGCTGTCATCTTTATCTACTCATTCTGTTCCTAGTTCCTAGTACACTATGTGGCTCAGTAAGTACAACATTGAACAAGTGAATTAATAAAGTAATTTTCAAATCTTCCAAAGTGAATGTAAAATCTCTGAAGGCCTTACAGCGTTGGGAGGTCAGCATGTTCCTTCGATCATTCAACAATTATGCCCTGGACCAGACTAGTGGTTTCTGGAAGAAAAGGACATATTTAAGATGCAGCTTTGATTATTACTTGATGAGTTGGTGTTTGAGGAGGGCAAGAAAGAACTGCAGATAGAGATTGTATCACTTTGAGCTTTGGATGTTGAAGGAATAAAAAATAGGATGGCTGGAGTATGAATAATTGAATTAAACCTGACATACTTCAAAACCATATCACGTAGTTATGCCATTTGTATCCTAAGTTACACGTGGATCCACTAGGAATGTGCTGTGTTGAACACAGTTTCTCACTGGATTTTTCCCTTTGGGGTCAGGAGCTCCGTGAAGCTCATCTAGGAAATGGCCCAGTTCTCTGCAGAGGATGACTAGGTGAGTAGAAAATCTCTGCTGAGGAGGTGAAAGGGGGAAGCATGGGGCTGGCCTAGGAGCCCTTCCCCCCATAAAAAACATGGCAGGTTTTGAAACCTCAGCCTGGAACTCAGGCTAAGTAAATGCGATCATTCATACTTGTTTTTTTTTGTTCTGTGACCTAAACAATGGTCACTGGCAAACACACGAAATGATTCCACAATCATGGTTGTTCCTTGACCTTCATGAGACAGATGACCTTCAAGGACATGAATGTATGAACAACACAACCCTCCTTCACCCATCGATACGGGTCAGATCTAACCTGAGTTCAAAGATAAAGCAAGGAGGAAAGCCAAGCTCCAGATTTTACAGGCTTTGACTTTAAGGCGGGGGTTAAGGGTTCTCTTTTTATCTCCCCCTTTGTTTGACTGGTTACCTTCTTCAAAGGGCTTGATACCATCAATCTCAAGCTCTGCTATCAACCTACTTCCAGAGAAAAAGGAAAGCTGAGTTAGTGCCAAATTGGCTCTGGTGCAGGCCAGGCAAATAGAACAGTTGCTCTTCTTAAAAATTTCATTTTTGAAGCAGCAGGTTGCTGGGCAAGGCTGCTCCAGAGCTGATTCCATCTTACAGTTCTTGCCTTTAGTTATTTGCTCAAGAAATCTTGATTTGTGGAGAATCATAATGTCACATATTTCAAAGAACCTCAGTTCATCTTAAGAGACTTTATGACAAAAATCTCCCTTGCTGTATCGATGTTTTTTTCCCTATAAGAACACATACAAAAGGCATTCTTCCTCTTGCTGTAAAAACACAAAAATACACGTAGCTCAAAAAGCTGTAGGTTTAGATGGGAGTAAATACAGAAAGTCTTAGTCTTAATATCATGGTGCTGATGGATAATTAAATTATTTTCAGGCGGACTCTTTAATATTTACCATCCAATTAAGGAAAGCGTACCTGCTCTTCCAAAGAGACAGATATTTTCCAAGCAGTAAATATTAGGAAAACCACGGGTGGAAGTCCTCCAGGAAGCCCAAGTTCATGTTCACGCCATTGAGAAAGAGCAGAAATGAGAGAATTTGGAAGTGAGAGAACCCGAGTTCTCAAACTTGGGGTTGATGGAGGACCCGCAATATTACTACAAGAATGTTCTTTCTTCACCATTCACATTCCCATTTTTCACCCACGAATGTGCTGTGCTGAATATAAAATAGTAAGTCAATGAAAAGTTTAATTCTGAGTAACTAAAAAAATTATGAAAGAACAAATGTAGCCAGAGGGTTTTGCGATTGTACTTTGATTTGTCAGCAAGGAACCCATGTTGAATGGCCTCCCTTATTTCCCCGAAGGAATCATGAATGATTAGAAACTTGGTGATACAAAAAAAAAATCAATTATAAAACATAGAAAAGAGAAATGCTAGCTAATAATTACTTCACAATCAGTGACATCAAATACAAGTTCTTTATTTAACTCTGATCAGTTTCCCATTCAGGGACATGTCTTCGAATGGATCAAAAAGTATGTTACAGCACATGCATCTATAGGTCCTTTGCGGCTCCCTGTGAACTCTGCATATATGACTTCAGGAAAGTTGTCTAATAAAAGAAAAATACGTCCTAACAGCACATATGGGTGATAGCCTAGTTTTGACCTGTGTGGTATCACCACCTTCCTGCTAATCAGTTTGTGTGTTCTTTCAATTACATTCAATTTCTAAAGAGAACCTAATTAATTGCAATGAGTATATCTTTAAAGGTTTCTTTATGTAAACAAAATATGATCATAGATAACATAGTTCCCCTGGGGGTCAGGCACACTTCATCATAATATCAAAAAAAAATGGAAGAAGGAAAACAATCTTAGGATTATTTAATATACCTATTGAATCGAAGATTGTGCTGTTTGGGAATAAAGCTGACAGCAAAAATGAAATCGGAGGTCTATCCACTTAGAGAGTTTTATCCTTGCTTCTTGCTACACCTTGCCACATACATGAAAGCAAAACTTATGGAAAAATAAGCAAATCGTTAAGCAAACTGTACTATTCTAGCATTGTATTTAATTTTCCTTTAAGAGTAGTTTTTCTTTCCTCTCCTGGGATAAAATTAGCTGGGAACTTGGCCATGTTTTTGTGGTTTGAAGTTTTACTCTTGTTTATTCTTGGTTCTTATTGCTGTGATGGTGGTTCCATTCTCGATTTTTCCCCTGAGGGGGAATAAGAAGCAAGTAAACTGAACATACCAGTAAATAAGTATACACCAGAGACTTAAGTAAGGATAAGAGTGCGTGCAGAGTAAGCTCTCTATTATAAGAGCAAGTTTGTAGCAAAGTGTTCAGCTCATAGGAGACCGTCGGTTAAACCATTATCTTACTTTGTCTGTTCCTAGGAGCAGCTATAAGGTGACCAGAACTGATAGGTATTAAATCGTCAGACATGTAGTGTCATGTATAGTTTTATCTTTTCTTTCTAGCAGTTGACAAATGAGTATGAAAATGCTAACCAGCATTTGTATAGCCAAACGTAGTTTGTAACAGCATAATAAAAGCTTTGCAGAGGCTACATTTTGGTACATTCGGGTGAAATGAGGAACAAAGAAGCTTTCCAGCAAGAGCAAACATAGGAATGCTGTTGTTCTTACTCTTCCAGGCTTTTCCTGTCCCTCACCCATATGGGACATCAGTCTATAATGAAATGCTATTTTTTACACTATGTGTCCCTTTGCTGGAACTCTGAAGTTCCTGGGCTTTTTCTTTATGAAGTCTCAGCGGCATTTTGAGTATAGCAATGTTATTTCTTATTCGGGAAGAAATAAGAAAGCTTTAACTCACTCTTTACCTTTGGGTGTGAAACATCAATAAATGTTCAAAGATCAAACAGAACATCGCCCCTCAGTTCTTCCCCACTGAGAAGGGGGGAGAATCGGTGGTGTCTTCTCCTGGTCACTGATGGCTTTGTGTAAGGTCCTCCAGTGACCAAAGAGAACGAACATTCACGGAGACACCATAAATTGTGGGTACAAGTGTGGCTGCTGTTATTTTCTCTGAAGGAGCATTTGGTACAAATCTATTCTGGAAACACCTGTCAGAAAGGAGTCACCAAAGTGGTTTTCAACATGTCACAGCCAAGCTTCCGTAATACAAATATCTTGGGATGAATTCCCCCCTTGCCTATAAGTATTCATGTTTTGATGGTTGTTTCCTAACTTCAAACCATGAATTAGATCTGTGTTTCTGTGAATTCTAGATTCTTGCCTTCCTCAGTTTCCTATTTCAAAGAATCCTTTGCTACAGGGCTCCTTCTTTCTACAGATTAAAATAGTATTTTCTTGGCTCAGTGCCTGTAGCTCAGCAGCTGGGGAGGAAGCCACATACACCCAGGGCCGGTGGGTTTGAAACCGGCCTGGGCCTGCCAAACAACAATGACAACTACTACAACAGCAACAAAAATAGCTGGGTGCTATGGCAGGTGGCTGTAGTCCCAGCTACTTGGGAGAGTGAGGCAAGAGAATCACTTAAGCCCAAGAGTTTGAGGTTGCTGTGAGCTATGACACCACAGCACTCTACTGAGGGCGACATAGTAAGACTCTGTCTCAGAAAAAAAAAAAAAAGTATTAATAAGAGAGACTTTAAGGACTATTACATTTTGCTGCTGTATGACCCTATCAAAATATCACTTTTGAGCTCACCATCATACCTAAAAGCTTGGGCAGTGAGGCACTGCTGGAGAGTTCTAGCCGATGCTGTGTGTAGGGTTCACACGTGCCCAGGCCTGGCCATTTCAGCACCTGCTACACTGTGGCTGGACCCCAAGACGTCCACATGCTAATCCCTGCAACCATGTGCATGTTATGTTACAGGGAAAAAGGCACTTTGCACATGTCATTAAGATGAATAAATCTTAAAACAAGGAAATTATCTGGCGGCGCCTGTGGCTCAGTGGGTAGAGTACCAGCCCCATAAACTGAGGGTGGCAGGTTCGAACCCAGCCCTGGCCAGATAAAACAGCAATGAAAATTGGAACAAAAAATAGCCGGGCCATTTGCAGCGGGCCCCTGTAGCCCCAGCTACTTGGGAGGCTGAGGCAAGAGAATTGCTTAAGCCCAAGTGTTGGAAGTTGCTATGAGCTGTGACACCACAGCACTCTACCCACAGTGACATAGTGAGACTCTGTCTCAAAAAAAAAAAAAAAGGAAATTATCGTGGATTATTTGGGCAGCTCACAGCCTTCAAAGATACACATTTCTCCAGCTGAAGTTGGAGAGATGGTGCCAGAGAGAGATATTCAAAGCACGCAGGGGCTCCGCCCTGACTCAGCAGTGCTGGTGGGAACCTGCGCGGAGACCCTAAGGAGAAATGTGTGGAGTGAAGGAAATCTCAGTCCCACAATGCTAGGGACTGAATTTGGCCAACAACTTGAATGAAGTTGAAAACAAGTTTATCCCTAAATCTCCCGGAAGAAATGGAACTGGCTGTAACCTTGATTCCAGCTTAGGAGACTATGAGTCCTCATAGAGGACTTGGAGGGCTCATTCTGTTTCTGGACTTGTAACTCACAGAATTGGGATATAAAAGGTATTAGTTGTTTTCAGCCACTGAATTTATAGTTATTTCCTATAGAAAACCACAGCACAGACCAATCTCCAATTGCCAGATTTCTCTGAAGGCATTTTTTTTCTTTGCTTCCAGAATCCACTGTGGACCAAAAGTGCTGGGGACCTGATAAGGTGTGTCTTTCTCAGTGGCCCCGGGGTCTCCTAGCAGGACGAGGTCCAGTGTCCCACAGTAAGATGTGCTAGGTAACACCTTTCCTTACTGGATTTCTTCTCTCCTTAATCTTACTTTCCTGATCTCATCTGGTATTTCTTGGAATCGATTTCCAAATATAGAACTTGCTCTTAAATTTGAGTCTCAGCATCTGCTTCCGGGGCACCCCATACTAAGCCAGCTGTGTTCCTCCTGTCTTGTCTCTTTGGGTAAATATCGTCAGCCGATAATTAGAAGACTATCAGTAGCGGCATTGTTTTTTCTTTGCTTACGTGTTGTACATCTTCACTGTCACCAGAACTTTATCTCCATCTCATCTAGTCCTGTCCACAAAAGCACGATGTGGTTGGAACTGGGTGTGTTCCCATTGCATGGACAAGGAAACCGAGGTTGGAAGGATGTTACATGACTTGAGATGTCTCATGCAATACACACACAGAGATTTATGTCGCATCATCGTGACTCTAAAACCCATGCCGCCCAGTGATGCTGTTTGGCTTCCTGTCTTATTGCATGAGTTTCAGGCGCTGATGAGTCTGCAGGAGACATTTTTATGAAACTCAATCCCAGCGTTTAGTACAGGAAATAGATGCTGAGAACGTAGCTCTTCCCAGAGTTTCAGGGGGTCCTGTTTTAGATCACGACTCGCTGGTGGTCCGCCTGTTTCTCGGCTCCGTCCTTGGCACCCAGCCCAGCTCCTGACACTACACCAGAACACATTTGCTGACTCTAGGGGTGAGTCTCTCTTGTCGCCCATGGGTTAGACTTCCCTTGCTTGGGGACCCTGTGTAAATCCCTTCTAGCTCCTCATTTTCTCTCTTTTTTCTTTTTGATGTCTCCTTGAGATTATGCAATTTTAATAAAATGAATCGACTACAATCTCAAAGGAGAAAAAGAGAATATATGTACATATGTCACATTTGATTAACCCACTTGTGTACTACATACTACATTTGGGTTGTTTTTACAGCTTTACGATTGTGAATTGGCTGCTATAAACATTCAAGGGCAAGTGCCTTTATGATAAAATGACTTTTTTCCTTCCCTTTGGACAAATACCTAGTAATGGAATTGCTGCATCACATGGTCGGTCCCCTTTTAGTTTGGTCAGGCCTCCTTTTCTACTTCCAGAGTTTGTGCTACTTTGCAGTCCCACCAAAAATGTGAAAGGATAGTCCTTTCTCCTTATAGCCATGCCAACACTTGTTGTTTGGGGGCTTTTGGTAAAAGCCATTCTCCCTGGAAGTAGGTGATACCTCATTATGTTTTTTTCTTTTTCTCCTTAATTTTTATTAAATCAGAACTGCATACATCGATGGGGTACAATGTGATGATTTGATATACAATGCGGAATGCTTAAATCCAACTGATCAGTTTCACATCTCTGTGATCAGTTTCACATCTCCGACTGCTTTGTTAGTGACTTACACTTTCTGGGTGGCTGAGGGCTGCCCTAAATTGGTTCTGCTAAGTGTGTGTGCAGACAAAAGAGAGACATGGGGAGTGGCCGCCATCAGGGCTCTGCTGTTTCACGTGGACACTCTTTCTTCCATGGTGTATTCCCCACAACCTGTTTTGCAACACTTCTTTAGAGAAGCTGGCTAAATATTTATGTGCATTATTTTACTCTTTTGTATAATCTCTCAGAACAAAGCATCACGGATGGATGGCAGAATTGGGCAACAGCAAAAAATAAAATTTACTCAATATTACGTACTGAAACAGTGATAGTGCTACAATAATCTATTCAATCTCTCCTAGTTTATACTTAGTCATGCATAGGAAACACCAAAATTTGCTAAAGCATAGAGTTCTGGTTGTTTAAAAAAAGAAATTGAAGAAATGATATGACCTATGCAAATTCATAGAGGCTGCACAGGGTGTTTTTTAAAAGGAGATCATGATGATATTTGTAGCTTCGAATAAATTGTTTCCCTCCCCATAGACTCTCTTATAATATTACTCTTGAATGATATATGAGAAATTATTAAAGGTGTGATTAAGGTGTTATCTTAATCAGGACAAGGGAATCAGACGCTAAGGAAAGCAAGCAATGAACTTGCATGAGATGACTTTTATAAAACGTCAAGCACATTGTTGGCCATCCGACATAAATGAGTTTTAATTATCTGTGTTGTTATTTTTACAGTGACGTCAATAGTTTGAGTAGTGATGGGCAGCCAAAGTAAATGTTTAACCAGCCTCACAGAATGTGACGTCTAAGGCCCCAGGGACAGACCGGCATGAAACACAGAAATCTACCTGTTTGGGGAGCTCAGAGCTTATCTTGGCAGCTTTGGGAAACTTACTTGACAGATACATTCGTTAGCTCCCAACCATAGCAACATATCACAGACGGGTTAACTTAAACAACATGAACTTATTTTCTCCGAGTTCTGGAGGCTAGAAATTCAAAATCAGGAAGCCAGCATGGTTGGTTTTTGAAAGGTCTCTTTTCCTCACTTATAGGTAGTTCTTTGGTTGTGTCATCACGTGTAAGGAGAGAGTGCGTGCCCACTGCTATTCCTCTTTTTATGAGGTCACTAATTCCATCATGAGGACCCTATCCTTACGACCTAATGACCTCTAATGACCTCCCAGTTGCCCCATTTCTAAATACAGTCACATTAGGGTTTAGAAATTCAGCATATGGCTTTTAGAGTGATGTAAGCATTCAATCCATAGCAACAAATTTTCCATTTCAGCTTTCCTACTAAAAGTGCAACCTTTAGAACAGAGGCATAGAGTGTCTTTCTTTGGATTTTTGTGACAACTGTGTAAGGTGATGCATGAGTGTGTGTTCCAAATCACTCACCCGTAATGGGAGCTGGATAAATGTCAGCCCTCTCCTCCACCTCGGGAGAGCACACCCTGGGATCTAGTCACTCAACAAGATAATAGGCTAATAGAGGGTTTACACAGCTATGATTTAATAATAAAGACAATTAAAAAAATAGGCTAATAGGCCGGTAGCATTTAACATGGAGGAAATACCAATTAGGGGCATTCATCTCCACACTCTGGATCTCAGCTTTACTCCAACTATGCACACAATCAGCTCTGATCAGAAGTTCCCTGAAATCCCAACAGTTTTAAAATTCTCTACCCATCTCGTTTCATGTGATTAATCAATTTGCTTCTTCAAATAATTGGTGTTTTACACAGTCTGCCGAATTTTAGGAACACACACACAAAAAATTAAACCTAATTAAAGATCTGAAAAATATACTTAGACCCCAACTTTGATTAGGCTATTACTTATCATAAATTATAAAATACACATTCTAATATTTCTTACAACTCTTCTGATAATTTTCATTAGAAACTTTCTAGCACTCATTAGAACAGTTCAGTGCTGTCTAATTTCAGAAAGTGAGATAAGTAGCTACAAATTGGATTGAGAATACTCTTGAAAGTAGATGAGTTTAAGCAAATTGTTGTATTATAAAGAACGTGGTAGGGCTGCTTTATTCAGAAAGTAATTATTAATAATTATTTTATTTGTTATCAATTTACTAAGAATGAAAGACTGAAAGAAGAAGGAGCAATGTACTGAATATATTAAACGTGAATGAGGATTTCTCCTAAGCTCTGTTATCCTTGGTTTAATATGGTAAAATTAGCTTCCTGATGGACCAATCCATTGTCATGAACACTCGTCATAGATCTTTGTTAATCATGGTCTTGGTAGTTGTACCCAAGACTTAAATTACTAGTTAGTAGGCTACGACTTTGAACAAAACCTTGAGTAAAAAAGAAAAAATAAGACAGTGCAAAACCACAGAGACATTGTTGTCTAATTAACACCTTCACAGACTTTTGTTTTCTTTAGCAATACTCCTCAGATACCCTAGTATTAAGTTAGCAAATTAGTGTGGGAAGCTGACAAATGCTTCTTTCCAATTTTACTCTGAATACTTTTCAACTGCTAAAATCTTCTGAGAATGTCTATCCAAGCACAGTTTTTTGGGGGGCGGGGAGCGGGAGCTAAATAAAAAAAAATGCATTATGCTGCAGACCTCATTTGAATGATTTATTTTAAAACATTACTGGGGAAAAGAAACAAAAATTCTTTGGTATACAGAATCTATCTCTGAAATCCTTTGGGAAGATACAAATTTATTTTACTCACGTAATCTGGGCAATAAAATTATGGCATAATCATGGAAACATTTTGTAAAATAATGCCTGGGACCTGAGTAATGCACATCACTAGGCAATTTCCAGATATCCATATTATTTGCATATTTAGAACAGGCTACCTCTAGAAATCTATTTTAGAGAAGGACTAGGACGTGTGCACAAAGAAAATAAGGAAGAGTTATTAAGTGATTGCTATGCCACTCTTTGTATCTTTGTTCACATTGACTGACAGCTTTTTCTACACATTATTTTGTGTCCTATTACCAGTGAACACACCCCCATGGGAGGATTCTCAGTAGAAGCCGCTTATGGGTGAGAGGGAGACATGCGGTTTACAGCTTACCCTGATCATAATGACTAAGAAATACTGGGGCCATTTATGTAAAGATGAAGTTGGGAACAGTTGTAATTGAAGAGATAATATAGCAAATTCATATTTGGAGTGCTGTGCAAATCATCCAAAATTCAATTTCTAGAGTTTTTTTTTTTTTTTTCTTTTAATTCTTACCAAGAGACGGAAGGTAACAAAAGGTGAGGGTAAAATCTGGGCAAGTTTTGTGTCTATAGTTGTAAAGGCAGGATGCATTTTCTAAAGTTTACGATAATCAGTTTCCAACTGCTGCTGAAACACATGGGCACAAACTTATCACTTAGATCACACAAATCAATAATCTTGTCATTCTAGAGAGCAGAGCTCTGAAATGGGTGTCATTGGGTTACTATCTAAGTGTGAGCAGGGTTTTGTTCCTTTTGGAGGCAGGGAAGAATTCCTCAGGGGAGATTTGTTTGCCTTTTCCTGCTTCTAGAGGCCGCCTGTATGCCTTGGCTCATAGCCCCTTCCTCTGGTCTCAAACTAGCAGATGCATCACTCAGAGCTCTGACTCTGCTGCCACATCTTCTCCCACTGTGACTCTCTTACTTTATTCTTTCCTTTCCAGGGACCCCTGTTACTAGATTGGGCCCATTTAGATGATCCAGCATAATCTCCCCATTTTAGGATTCTTGATCATATTAGATTTTTAGGTTAAATTGTTTTTACTTTCAAGGTAAAGCTCAAGTTGTAAAAGAGACCCTCACCCAGGGGGTGTGCTGAACACCCTGGAAATGTGCACATTAGGTAAAATTCCGCCAACTGCCCTTCCTCCTCCCACCAATCGTCCTCCCACCAATCATCCTCCCCTCTCCCTCCTCACCTTCCCCTCTTACTAGACTGTATTTGTTTTTTATTATATGTATGAGGGTGTAATTGTTTATATGTTGGTTTTATATTAGTATTCAGGATATTGGATATTTGTTCCATTCTTGGTACATTCTACTTTACTAAGAAGAATGTGTTTCAACTCCATCTGAGTAAACATAAAAGATGTGAAGTCTCCATCTTCTTTTTTGCAGTTTTTGGCCGGGGCCAGGTTTGAACCCACCACTCTGGTGTATAGGGCCAGTGCCCTACTCCTTTGAGCCATAGCTGCTGCCCTAAAGTCTCCATCTTTTTGTGACTTAATACTATTCCATAGCCACCGCCCTAAAGTCTCCATCTTTTTGTGACTTAATACTATTCTCCATCTTTTTGTGACTTATACACACACCACAATTTGTTAATCCATTCATAGGTCGATGGGCGTTTGGGTTGCTCCCATGAGTTGGGAATTATGAAATGAGATGCAATAGACATTCTGGTGCAAATGTTCCTTAATCATATTTTCAAAGTCCCTTTTGCTGTGTAAGATAACATAGTCACAGTCCCTGGGGATTAGCATTTGAACATACTGCATTGGGAGATGGGGAGGTGTCACCATGCTGCCAACCACACCACTGACAGTGATGAACTCATGGATGTTAATGAGACTTCAAGATGGGGAGGCATGGAGAGGACATGGAATTAAAGATGGAGAGTCTCATTCAAATAACTTCTCTGTATAAGGGAAAAAAAACAAGTAAGATGACTGACAGAGCCAACTCAGGTTGCCCTATTTGATCATGAAAATTTCTTTTAGATTTTAAGTTTAAATATACATTGCTGGGTATGTATTACCAATATTTTTTCTAAGTTGAAATTTTCATTAGCAGAATGCATAGTTTTTACTACATATATAACCTGATGAGATTTGATAAACATGTACATGTGGTAACCATGCCAGTCAAGACAGAGTAATTTTTCGATCATGCCAAAATGCAAATGTTGGAAGAGTTCATACTCAAGTAACAACTTTATTCCAAAATGTTTTAAATTTAAATCATAGTTAATTAATTCAGGATTATGTTGTTATATTTCATTTCTTTGCCTTTTCCTGTTTCTAGAGACTGTCTGCTAGTACTCAGCTCAGGGTCCCCTTCATCCATTTTCAAGGCAATAAATGTATTATATTTACTAGCCAGTATAGAATGCATACAGGGTTCTCCAGAAAGTATCCAGCCATGTAATATGAAAAAAAGGGACATATGTGGCTGGATTCTTTTTTTTTTTTTAATTAAGTCATATACAGGCCTCGACTGTATCTCATAGCTTGCAGGGAATAACTGTGGAACAGTTGTTCTGTGATGCAGTGGATATCATGGAACCCTTGCCAATAGGCAAGACTGGGCTAGCATGGTCCTCGTAATTAGTGTGAGAGACAATGAGAGAAAAATGTTCCCAGATTCACCAAGAGAATGGATGGCACTGAAACATAATGTTGCTGTCATTACTGAGCTAATCTAGAGGAAAGTCAGGGCCAATGCTCTATGTAAACTGGAAAATGAGGCAAAATCACTGCAAATGACTTGAAGGTTGGAATTCCTAGGCCCTGGCTGAGAAAGCTGAGCATAGCATTCCAGGGGGACGAAGATGGCCTCGGATAGGAATGAGGGATGTGGGCCAAGTGTAGTAACGGACCCGGCAAGAAGACCTCTAAAGGCCCCTGTTTCAGCCTGAGTCCCTGTCCATCTCAAATCCCCCCCTCCTAACTTTTTGGTTTAATTCTGAGAATAGGGTATAAGGATGTTCTCAGTTCCCTGACTCACTAGCAATGGTAACAATGTCTAAACACAATGATGAGAAACTTACCTCAACTCCCCTAGCCAGCTAAACAATGGTAAAAACTTACTCAAGCAGAGTTTCCCAAGCTACTGGGCTTTCCAAGTTGTCCCCATGGTTACTGAGTTACCCCCCTGAGCCACCATGCAGCTACCCGCTGAGTCAACTACCTGACTGTGACCCTGCCCTGTAACTGGCCATGTTCCGCTTTTGCACATGCTTGCTTTGCCACATGAGCACAAAAGGGATATAAAAATCAGCCTGTACTGCACTGAGGGGCCATTTTGCCCTCTGGGGCAGCGGTCCGCCTGTGCAGATGTAACCACCTGATTTGGGCCTTGCCCTTTGGGGCAGTGGTCTGCTGGTGCAGGTGTAAATAAATCATTACCTGATTTGTACCCAAAGTGAGGGTCCATGTTTTTTATGGGTGGCCTCAATTACAACACAAGCAGGTTGCTGC
The DNA here is from genome assembly GCA_963573935.1 of Arctocebus calabarensis. Taxonomy (NCBI): domain Eukaryota; kingdom Metazoa; phylum Chordata; class Mammalia; order Primates; family Lorisidae; genus Arctocebus; species Arctocebus calabarensis. Next base: position 13,113 of record CAUYON010080914.1, on the reverse strand, counting down.
TGAAAGAGGGGTGACCTGTCACGCCTCTCCCTTACCTGCATTTGGCCTCACACGTGGAGAAAGCAGAGAGTTACATTATTCAAGTCATGGTCATAGGCACAAAAAGTTACTAAAACAGGAATTCTAAACTAGGAACAAACAACTAATCTGTTTTGAAGAAATTACTCTTCATAAACTGAGTTTCATAATAAGTATAATTTTAAAGTTAAATCAGTACAGGTGTTTGTCAAGGGATGCAACTTGAAGGATATGGGCTTTGGTCTAGGGTTTGAACTTGTGCTTGCCTTGCATTAGCTGAATAAACAGGATATGCTACTTAACTTTCATAGCTTTGATTTTCATGATGTGTAAAATGGAGATGAGGCTCATCTCAAACTGGGTTTTTATGAAGATTAAATGTGGGCATAGATTTAAAATGCATTGAGTGTTTGGCCTTGCACTGGTACTGGCTCCCCATCAAGGGTTTTTCAACGTATTAGAGTATATTTTTTCCTTTCCTCTCTCTTGGTCACTTTCTGGGTCATGGTAACAGGTATTGGATTGATAGATGGAAGTCCAGAAAAGGGAAAACAAATACAGAATGTGGCCCAACATTCTTGGGAAAGTAGAGATGTTCTGTTGACATAATTCTAGATGGTAGACTTGAGGCTTGCTCTACAAAGAGAAGAAAAGGAGAATTGTGCCCTACCCAGGAAGAGGGTGTATTCTTAAGTAGTTAAGGTGAGCATGAGGGACAGTGTTGTGCTATGTCAGTCTGGAGTCATGGGCAGGAGTGCTATCGACAGCAGGTACCCTGGCATATCTGGCCGTCTCCGTGTTGTCTAATCTTGCCAGCGGGATTCTTTTGGGACCAAGACTTCTCTATTCCCTAGGGATGATTGATGCTGTCATCTCAGGGAGATTTGAACAAGGTATTTTTCCATCAGACACAAAAGGCACATATCCTTAGGTGACAATCTGTCTTCCAGTTGCCTGAGTTTATCCTGATGTTCAGAAAATTTGACATTGCTGCTTTATATAGAAATAATCAAGTAACCTTTGTTCTTGTTTGACTTTTGATCATTTTATCAACTTAGAATACATACATATGCATAGAGACACACACATGATGTTTATATGTTCATAACCCTGATTTAAAAACCAGAAAACAGTGGTACTTCAAAATAATTTAGTAAGCCTGAAGTTGGTATAAATGTAGTTTAAGCACTTTAGTTAACTTTTAAAAAAAACCACCCTTGGTGAAAAATATTTTTAAAGAATAAAAACTTCTGCATACAAACGTTGGTGATCAGTTCTTGCTTTAATGGAAGAACATTTTATGGTCACAATCTGATGGGCCCGGTTAGCACAGACATTTTAGCATGATGGCCTTATGATTTACTAGAATTTGTGTTTAATTCTTAAATGTGTTCAGAAACGGTGCTCAGAGTCCTCTGGGCAATCACAATATGTGCCGCAGAGGCATGAGGGAAAGAGAGCAAAGCTATTAGTGTTAGGAATTTCTGCTCATTTAAATCTTTCACACATCAGTAGAAGCATAGATTTCTTAGTACTGAAAAGCAGGATGACTGCTTGTGTATTATAGATTTGTCACTAAAACACAACTCTAGATTTCACCGAAAACTTGTATCATTAAGGGTGTTTGGAAATATATAATTTTTATGCATTCAGTAAAACTTTAATTTTATTTTTGGTTGAACTTTTTAATGACCTTATTCTAGAACATTAAATGGTATTGAGTTTTGAAATGTCAGCAAAGGAACATGTCCCTCAGAAATCAATACGATCGATTTCCATTCACCCAGATGCATTAAGTTTTACATTGCTTCCGAGTGGATTATAGTCAGACCGAAGGCTCACTCTGCAGATTCTACTCCGACCCATCACCCGCTCACAGTTTTGCCAAGACTCTATCAGGAACATTCTAGAACAAACAATAGGATGACATGAAGTCTATCAAGTAGCTTGTTTTCTTTTTTTAAACATTTAACGGAGATTATACTGGAATGACTTACATTAATGATAAGCTACAAATACAAATGTGGCACTTCTATGGAGTCTAAATCAGTTGCTTTTATTTAAACATTTAAAACTATGAAGATACATGCCAACTTCAAATATATCCAGCCAGTGAAGGGGAAGTTGGGCTCAATGCATCTATTTACATATTTTTCTTAACGTTCCTGTAAAGGTAACACCACCTGTCTCGTGCTGAGTTGTAGTCCAGGCAGGAGACCCGAGTCAGGGCAGCCAGCGTCCTCACCTCCGTGGCGGATGGAGTCCCAGGACCTCCTCGCCTGCCTGCGGCCTCCCTGGTCCAAGCCATCCTGCGACTCTGCGCCTTCCTATGGAAGTGCTCAGGACCGGGGGCTCCCAGCAGCGGGACGCCCCTGGGGCTCGGCCTGCGTCTGCAGTGACGCCTTGGGAGCCCCAAGACCTCTTTGGAGAAGCATTCAGCACCTGCTGCCAGAGACTCAAACATTCCCGGGACTTGGCTGGAAAGAAACATTCTGGGAAAACCAAGGAGATACCAGGAGCCACCGGAGGGAGCTGCGTGGCACCCGCCTGCTGCGCGTATCCCGGCTTTGCAGAGCAGCTGGCCTTTGGGATGGACACAGGTGTGTCCAAGAAAGAAGCGGGGCAGAAGGCCCCGTGTGCGTTCCGGACCTCCACGGAAGCCCCGCTGGCTCCGGCTGCCCCGGCCCTCTGGCCCGTCGACCCCTCCTGCATGGGGCTGTCCCTCCAAGCTTCCCAAGCCCCTCAGCCTTGCCCGCGGGCGCCCTTTGGGGGGTATCTCTGGATGGGGCATCTGTCTCCAGCCACCTTGAAGCCTTGGATTTGGTCGAAGGATGCGCCCAGGTTCTGTCCCCTGGTGGGAAGGGAGCACCCAGCCCCGGTGGCCTCTAGACTGTTTCCTCACCTGGTGAGTCCCGCTGCTCCGAACTCCTCTGCCAGCCCCGGCAGCTTCCGCCAGGGTGGGTGCCACACTTCTGCCAGCTCAGCCTCCTGGGCCGCGGTGGGGGGGCCGCCTGGAGGGGCTCCCCACTTAAAGAGGCGTGCGGCCCCTCCCTCGGAATGGGCCTCCAGGTTCAGTATCTGGGCACCCCTGCCGCCCTGCAGCTCAGAGCTCCGCCCTCTGCCCCCTCCCCCATTGAAGACCCCCAGCCAGACCCCCACCGTCCCCGACCCTCCCGGCCACCCTGCAGGGCCTGCCGTCGCCTCTTTGAACCCTGATCGCCACACCCCTGCCTTACTGTGACCCTCCCAGCAATCGGAGACGCGTGCCACAGTCCCCAGGGAGCTGACCCTGCCTGGGGGATCCCTCTGTTTAAAGGGTCTCAGGCGTACCTCCCTGCACACACACCCCTGGCAAGGCCCTCCATTTGGTATCTGTGTTCATTTTTTTCTTTACCCCCAAACTCTGGTGCCCTTGTGGAATGTAAAACCACAAAGTCACAGAACTCATTTTCCGGGGTTGTATGTGGGGTATTTGAGGGCCCACAGCAGACCTACAAGAGTGTCTCCGTTCTGTCTCCCATGGTGGCTGTCCCCCACTCTTCTGTCCTCATACTGTGTATATTAAAGTAAAATGTTTTTTAAAAAAGGATACCTGAGTTGAGACTTCCAATGGGGTCTGGAGACATTGACCAATCTCATCTTTTGGTTTTATTCACGGCTATGTCCTGATGACTTTAAAATTTCCTATCCCAGACATTTCTTCTAGGCAGCAAATCTGCTTATTGAAATAAATTTTAAATAATTTTTCTTTCCCAAGGGCTTCCACACTCACCTCGTTATCCACAGCTCATTTAACATGTCATTTTCCCCTAAGTCCTTAGGCTGACTCCAATTCTTGTCATGTAACGACTGGCATCACTATTGCCTCTTCAATCTCAGCCTCATCTATTCCTCTTATTCCACCCCCACCCCATTTCTCCACCGTCGGTACAGTTTTTATTAGAGAGAGGGTCTCTGTCACCTAGGCTGGAGTATGCTGCAGCCTCTAACTCCTAGACTCAACTGATACTCTTGTCTCAGCCTCCCAAATAGTAGACTCACACTACCTCACCTGGATAATTCTTATTTGTTGTAGAGTTGGGGGTCTCAATTTTGTGTCCAGGCTGGTCTTGAACTCTTGGCCTCAAGAAGTCCTCCCTCCTCAGCTTCCCAAAGTTCAGGGATTACGGACATGAGCCACTGTACCTGGCCCACCTTCTATATTTGATTAATGGCCAAGACCCACACATTCTACTTGTACGCTAACTTCCCAAGCTGTTTCTTTTCTCCATTTATCCCATGCTTGCTTGATAAGTAATCCATCGTTTATCTGGATTTCTCTAATGAATTTATAACGGATGTTTCTTGTTCAGTCCCATCTTAAACTTTTCTTCATGTGGTTATTACTAAAATCTTAGAAAATAGAAATTGAGTCATGTTATCTACCTCTCCCTCCTTGATTGAAGTCCTTGACTGCCTTCTCTTAGATTTTAAAATCAATGTTCTTTTTTCATTGTTTGGCATGCCTGGGCTGGGTTTGAACCCACCAGCTCTGGTGTATGTGGCTGGCACTCTGGCTGCTGGGCTGTAGGTGCTGAGCCTTCAAATCAATTTTTATGACAAAGCAACTAAGCTATTAAATTTTGACTGAAATAAAAGGGAAGCTGAACTTCATTTTCCTCACCTACACAATGCTAAGATTTAATCTGATTAACTCTAAGGACCATTTAGTCCAGTGGTTCTCAACCTTCCTAATGCCCGCATTGTTGCCAATTGAACAAAGGGGTTGTGACCCACAGGTTGAGAACCACTGATTTAGTCTCTCTAAATTCTATCCCCATAGATAAAGTGTCTTCGCCCTCTGTTATGGGCACCAGGAACCCTCTTTCCACCACCATAACTGTCTCCATCCCTTAGACTCCCAGCTTATAATACAAGAGACAGAGACCAAAATAATTATTGAGTCTTAACATAATTCTATGAATCTAATAACATCCAGGGACGCCAAGATAGTAGGATGCCGTGTCTGAAGGCTGACTTGGGAGGGAAGCCTTCGTCCAGATTTTGAGGACGAGGACCTCTGGCCTCGTTAGTGCATTCCAAGCTTCCTTTATATTCAGCTATTTCACATCATCATAACAACTCAGAGGTGGTGCCTAATGACTGGCATTCTAAAAGAGGCAATAAGGCACTTTATCTTTGTCTTTTGAAAGTATTCATACTCTTGACATTTCAGCTTGTACATAATAATACTATCAGTCCAGCAAAGTTCCCTAACCATTTCAATGTGTGTATCCATGGGATTCAAACCAACTCAGATCTCCATTTGCCTGGTACACAGCAGATAAGAATCTTTGACTTGAGGGATTGACTTGCATTTAGGAAAAAGAAGATAGGAGACCCATGAAACTAGACAAAAGGGCAACACGGACATCAGAGGGGAGCCATTAGCATTCTGATAATTGAAATTATTCTGAATGTAATTATGTTCAATATGTCTTCAGGGTACCTTTTTGTTTTTAAAGTATAGTCATCAAAACTGGAGAAATTTACTGAGTTTCTCAAAAGCAAGCATAAGTTATGCAGATGCTACGTGCGAGTCAATTTCTCGACTGTCAACTTCTCTGTCAGGATCGTTCTTTGTTCTGAAGGGGCTGTTCTGTGCATTGGAGGGCATTTGGCAGATTCTCCAGCCTCTGCCTTCTAGCACCTTCCCCCTAGTTCTGACAACCAGCAATTTCTGCATCTATTGCCAAATGTCCCCTTGGAGTAGAGTGGCAAAATTATCTCTAACTGAAAACCAAAGCAGATGGGGAGAAGTGATCGCTTTGGGGCAAGTGACATATTGTTGAGCTAATTTTTAATAGTAAAGAAGAAATTCGTGTTTATTCTTTTCCCAAAGCATGAGAGTAGTCTTTATATCTCTAGGGAAAATTTAAAAAAACAAAAAAATAATATATAAACAGTGGTATTCTCAACTCAGTAAATAAACATTTTCTATTAGAGCTTTGAGTAAGAATGTTTCAATAGAAAATGTTTATTCCTATTGCTTGGCCCTTCATGGTGATCAAAGGGTAGTATAAGGTAAAGATATCAGCTGAAGTTCAAGGACTAATGATACAAACATATAAAGAGAAATAGGAAATGAATTCTTAAAGCAAAGAGAGATGGGGGAACAGGACAAACAAAACAGGAAAATTAGATTCTTTCTACTCTTTTTCATTCATTCATTTAATTAAGCCATTGTATTTCTTACTATGGTCTAGGACATTCCTAGATTATTTTTAAACCTTTAAATAATATCTTCTTCCTTATAATTCAGTGAGCTAGGTGCTATGAATATTTCTATTTGGCTGTTGTGGAAACTGAGGCCTATAAAGGTTAAGTGAGTTAGAATGAAATCACACAGCTAATAATAGGCAGAGCCAGGCTATGGCCATAGAGCCTGTGTTCATAACAACTTTGCCTTAAAAATGTGATGTAGCACACACTTGCCCGGATGCTGCCTTCAGCGCCTACACTCAACCTCCCTACCCCAATCTATCGATGCTTTCTGCCCGTCCAAGGTCAGACTCCCTGGGATGCGTAGTCTGAGACTGAGCTTTGACTATATGAACTTACTGGTGTGGATTCCTGATATCCAGACCTGTGGGAGGGGAAGAAAGGCAGAGAGAGCGGGGGAGAAATTGAGCTATGATGCACTCCCAAGGGAAACCTCAGCCGATCCCATTAGTACATCCGCAGCAAGGTTCTTCCTGGAGCTTTTCCCCCTTGTATCTCCAAATAAGCCTTTTTATCAGCTCGTACGGCAGTCACTGCATGGAGGCTGTTTCCCAAAGGAGGTGGCATTTTGGACAAGGCAGCACTTTTCAGCCAAGGGTACTGCACAGAGAGAGACTCCGCTCAGAGGTCAGGTTCAATGAAACTAGTCTCTAACTCTGCACTGGCCACTGCAAGACAAATAGAAAGATGTCATATTTGTGGCACATACTGGGGGAATGAAAACAGCTGATGGGAAGCAGAGGAGACCCCCCCCATGACCCCCTACCCTCGCTGAGTCCTGATCTTACAAGCACCGTAGTGAATCAAAGCAGTGCCAAGCCGTCACTCAGTCCGGAAGTGAGCGTGTCAGGGCAGATTTGTGGGCTTGCACTGCCGTAAAGGATCCCTGTGCCCATGTCCTTGGATGAGGCACTTTCTTCTTCCGATTTAGCTCCCTTCTTTATCTCAGAAGCCTACCCCTGGCTACAAAGGTCACAGGAATAGCCATTCCTTGGAGCTTTTGTCCCTCAATGGCCAGGCAATAGGCTGCTGACCTGAATTTCAGTTGTAAGAATTTGGGACAAATCAACCAGAACTGGCAGTGCCTCATAATTTTACAGCTTTTCCCCAGAACCAGTTTGCACCTGTTCAGACCAAGTGCTCTGGGATGGGCGCACCGTTCTCCAGGGCTGGTGTGGTGACCCGAGGGCTTTTTGTCATGAAGCCATGCTGTCTTTAGCATGAGGGCCCCAGGTCTGCTCAAGGATGGCCTTCAGTTCACAGTGTCATCTTTAGAAGTGCATTTGAGGTCGGTGCCTGTGGCCCCATACGCCAGAGGTGGCCAGTTCAAACCCAGCCCAGGCCGACCTGCAAAAACAATAACAACAACAAAAATAGCTGGCGTTGTGGCAGGTGCGTGTAGTCCCAGCTACTCAGAAGGCTGAGGCAAGAGAATTGCCTGAGCCCAGGAGTTGGAGGTTGCTGTGAGCTGTGATGACACAGCACTCTACTGAGGGTGGCGGAGTGAGACTCTGTCTCTACAAAAAAAAAAAAAAAAAAAAATGCATCTGACTCTGCGGAAGAAGCAGGTCTTGTGTCTGAACTTGGTCCCCTTTATTTCTTTAAATAAACTGCACTCTCCCGGCTTCCGTGCGGCAGCTCCAGGCTCAGCTCCTCTGGGATCATGCCTGTGGACTCTGTGACAGGTGGTTACCTCTGCAGAATCTTCACCTGCGGGTGGAATGAGAGAACCCACTATAGGGGTTGAACTGGAGTCCTGCTGGGTGCCAGGGTTAAGACCACAAGGCTTCCCCATACATGTGGAGGAGCAGGGCTTGGACCAGGGCCACTGCTGGGGTGTGGAAGGGCCATGTTTATAAATCATTTATGTGTTTGACAGGGACAGTGGCATTAGAAGTTCACAACCTGTTTTGCAACACATGTGTTTGACGTCTCTGTGGGTGTGTGGAAGATGAGTGAACACTCACCTCTCGGGTCTCGAGAGCTCAAGTCCCAGCAAGAATAGATGCTGGTGTAAGGGCCGTGATGCATTCTGGGACTTGCGAAGAGACTGTTCAGACTGGTGGCTGCCAGTTCACCAAAAGGCTATAGATGCAAGAAATGGAGTGATTATCATAGCAGAAAGAAAGAAGAGTGGGGAGGGCATACAAGAAGAGTGGTGTTAACAAAGACAGCTCTTCTCGAGGCTTGCCAGACTCCTCTGTTCCTAGGATAATAGACCACAAGCCCCTGTCTTTCTCTGAACACCAGCAAATCTTAACCAACCTTGCACCTGGGCTTGGGGCACTGGTAGCCGCTCACTCATAATTTTTACATGGTTCATAGTAAAATCAACCACAGAGGAAGTAATAATATTACAGAGGAAATAATAATTCAGTTTAAGTAACTTTAATACATTTGTTGAAAATTCTTGCCTCAAAAATTTTTATGGCAATGTATATACTCACACAAGCATGTTTTTTTACCTCAGTTATTAGTAATTCCTCTCTGTTCATTTTGCTGATGTTCTCTAAATGGGAAAGTTCATTTAATTATAGCCGAAGCCCTACTATATTATTGTGGAAGCCAGAAAAAAAAAAAAAAAACGGTTATACTTAAAGTTTGGTCTTAGGTTTGAATGTTTAGGCCCAAAAGCAGAATGAACATTAAAACGTGTTATATATGGCGATTTTAGCTAAAGTGACAATATAGTAATTATTAAACAGTTTCTACATTGCTTTCTGAAGGAACAAATACGAAATTACCTGTGGACAGTTGAACTTGATTGCTTATACTGGCAAATATCTAGTTATCAAATGACAGGGAAGAGAAATAGACTGGGTCATATTGGTGAACTTAAGGACTGCTAAGCGGCCAAGGCCTGTTGTGTTTTCTTCATTCACTCACTTGTTCATTCAACACATGCTTGAGCTAGTGTGTGTGGGGCACTGTGTTAAACATTTTGAAATATACGTGAATGTGGGCAGCACTTCAGGCCCAAGGAGTAGGGAGCCAGCCCCATATACTGGAGGTGGTGGGTTCAAACCCGGCCCCAGCCAAAAAAAAAGAAATATTCATGAATGTTAGTCCTAAGATAATACAGAGATACTGTGGATTATAACATGATCTCATAAATATTATCAACCTGCAAGATTCTTTAAGTGTTCTTTCCTCCTATTATGGACAGTCAGACCTGCAGGTAATTCACTTTAGGAAAACTTAATACTTTAACTTGAGATTGAAAAAATCAATTGCAATTAAATAGGTGTTTGAACGGTAAAAAACCACATTTGTTTTTCTGGCCACTCTTAAAGTGTGAATATGTTAAATCAGAACACAAAATACTTGTCTTGCTTTTTTGTGTGTATTAAATACATGATATTAATGTCCCGAGCTTATTAGAAAAGTAAAACTATTCTCAATCAGCAGATATTAATATATCTCAAATAAAATTAAAATTAAAAAATTCTCTACTGTCTCCTATTTGTATTGCAAAGAAAATAAAGAATGTCAAGAAATACTTATGAATTGTTTTAAGTATCAGTATTCCAGCATGAGGGATTGTGGTGTTTATTAAGATAACATCTTAACTCATTAATTAAAAAGAAAAAAGTAAGGTGAGCAGTTGCATTTGTCAGTGGAAAAGTTAATTTTAGTGCTAAGTATAATAAATTATTGCTCTTAAACAAAAGGGCTTAGAGAAGGGGGTTCTAAGCATTTGCTACAAAGAAAAGATGGAGGGAATGAAAATTATACTGGTTCAACATTTTGCTTGGGCATACATGTTTCTGTGAAGTCTACAGAAGCCAAGATTGGTTTGCCCAAGTTATTTCTGGCAGTGTTTCCTTTTGGAAGCTTAACATTTACTTCCCCTAACAAATGGAATCAGTGTAACCTGGTTCTTCGTACCCTTGATGAATCCCCAACAATTAAAAAAAAAGAATTAAAAAAAATGTTTAACGTTTGACATCTATAGCAGTAAGGGTAACAGGAGTTCAGTTTTTTTGTTGTTAACTTCTGATGGTAGTCTTTTTTTTTTTTTTAACTGTATTTTATTCATTTTCTAGAGAAGTTTTTATTTTATGTAAAAAGGGCCATGCTGGGTCTTTTAGGAAAAATATGTAAGAATATCGTTTGTTCCTAATCACAATACGTTTTTTATCGGTTTATATAAACTAGTCCATCTGTCTAGGGAGCGGAGCAAGAGAAATCACTTCCCTGCATAATTTATTTCTTAGGCATAGTAACTGTATAACTGCTATCCAGTCAGCAAATAATTAGTTTCTTTTGATTTTTTGTGATACTTTGGATCACTAAGCAATCTACTCATCAGAATCCCACGTGTGTCTTATTTAGTCTATGCGACGAAATGAACATGTTAGTGCTTCCCTGAAAAAGGGTAATTCAAAAACCTGCGCGTCTGTGACTCATAACAACCATAGGGAGTCTCTAGGTGGGGATTCATTCATTCTTTCAGTAAATATTGGAAGTCCACCCCTCATTGCTTAATGTTCTAACACTGGACAGAATAGTCATTTCACAAGAGCATCAGATATTTGTATCTGCAGCAGTGTGGTGTGGAACAGGAGTCATCACAACTTCATTCACTGTGTGGTCATAAAAATAACCTGCTAATATTTAATTGAAAGTTACCTAAAACTGTGTGGTCTGTGCCTTTTTTTCAACCTGGCTGTATTGTTAGTTCCTAATGATAGTTTAGAGGGAGGTAAACATTGTCGTGATAGAAAGTGGCCTACATATCAAAGTTTTACATGAGAAACACGAATTTTGAGACTTACATGCTGACCTATAATGACAGAATTCGCAAATGTTTGGAACATGAGGAGGATTCCTGGAGAAGGGTTGGAAATCCCAAGTAGAATTAACACAGCCGCTATTATAAAAGGCGCTAAGGTAGATGCTTCACATAAATTGCTGCTGCGACCCCATGCTGGTCTTTAAAAAAGAAACATTATAATTCTTAATTAAGAGTAGAAAAAAAATAAGTCTAGAAGATCAGTAACCAAATCCAGGTTACAAAGCGACAAATTACAAGATTATAATTCAAACCTGAATCTGTCCCAGTCCAAAGCTCCTCACATCTCCATGATGTCTCTCATTTGATCAGAATAAGTGCAATATATCCTTTTCAAAAAAAAAAAAAACTTTTAGAATCTATGCAGTTTCGAAAACCTCAGTTAAAAGGATTTCCCTTCTTTAAATACAATAGATCATTTGGAATTCAGTCTCTAACTTAATAGTTGTTATTACAAACCTGCACGTCTGTGACTCATAACAATCATAGGGAGTCTCCAGGTGGGGTTCATTCATTCATTCTTTCAGTAAATGTTGAAGTCCACCCCGCATTGCACATCTTTTCAGGTCTTGGGACATAGTCTAATGTGACTAAACAAGGTCAGGGTTTTCAGGGGCTATAAGCAATGTCTTGGCACTGAAGTGGGCTCTCCAATGGGGATCCAAAAAATGGCAAGAGTAAGGCCAAGTTAAAGCAGCGAGACTGAGCTAATATTGACGACACCCTGGTGATGCTGGGTATTCCCGTTTTCTCCGTTGTTAGTCTCAGGAGCACAAAGCCACGTCACAGTGAAGTCATTCCCAAATCCTTACTAGCTGTGCGAGCAAGACACGTTTTCATGGGGGTATTGCCTCTTTATATGTTTTTCTAAAATATCTCTTTATGTCTTTTATCTTTTCTATCATTTTTTTAAATTCAAGAACCCTTTATAAATGGAGAATATTAATCATTTGTCTAATCTATAACTAGCGGGATGCCAAAAAAAAAAAAAAGCACACATTTTAAGAGATGTTATCTATGTATTTCCCAAGTAATCTTTTTTGAAATATGCAAATTTGAATTTGTATCTCTCACTTTGCATTATAATCAGTTGTGAAATGATAACAATCATAATAATGCTTTAAAAAAAAAAAAAAAAGAAAAACTGGCCTAGACAGATATCGGGTGAGTATTTTTAGACTCTTGGGTTGGTGGTAGCCTTGCTAAAGATGACCTGAAGTCAAAACCAGAAATAAAAAGAATGACTTCTTTGATTTGGTACAAACTAAAAAGATCTGTATGAAAAAAAACATGAAGCTATAGGACATGCCTAAAACCAGGAAAGATACAGAGGGTGCCAAAAAATGTATACCCATTTTAAGAGAAAAAGCTGTTGTATCCATGCCTGTCCAAGGTGACCCTAACATTCATGTGATTAACTCCATCTTTTGAGCAAACGTCATACTACATGTTACTATCATAAATCAATTTGACTTTGAAAATAATACATAGATAATGTCTCTTAAATGTGTGTACTGTTTTGGCATCCTGGTAGTTATAACTTATATATTAGACAGATGGATTCATATTCTCCATTTCTAAAGGAGAATTAATTTTAAAGAAATGGTAGAAAAGGTAAAGGATGCATAGTATTCCATGGTATACATGTACCACAATTTATTAATCCATTTGTGGGTCGAGCAGCCTTAAAGAAAGATGGAGACTTTACCTCTTTTGTGTTTACATGGATGGAGCTGGAACATATTCTTCTTAGCAAGGTATCTCAAGAATGGAAGAAAAAGTATCCAATATACTCAGCCCTAATATGAAGCTAATTTCTAGCTTTCATATAAAGGCTAAAACCCAATTATAGCCCAAGAATACAGGGAAAAGGGCAAGGGAGGGGAGGAGAGGGGGGAGGAAGGATGGAGGGAGGGCAATTGCTGGGATCACACCTACGGTGCATCTTAGCAGAGTACTGGTGAAACTTATTAAATGTAGAATATCAATGTCTTCATATAGTGATTAAGAAAATGCCATGAAGGCTATGTTTAACAGTT